>VZRO01004341.1:66656-67949 GCA_013397915.1 Daphoenositta chrysoptera
AATCAGGCCTCCTTGGAGCTGTGCATGTGTGGCAAAATTCGGACCTAAATGTTGCAGAAACGAATTAATAAATGCAAAGAAGGTTCAAAAGTTGTAAAATTAAATATACATCTGTGAAAACATCCATCCAATTACGTAGCTGCACATTTGTGGGATGCATTTTACACTTCATGTGGAATTAAACTATTAGTAAAAATCTGTCTGCAAATAGTGACACTTACTTTAAAGGATCACATGGACTTATATTGTTTCATAATGCATCTAAAATAGCAGTTCCTGAAACATCACTTCCACTTTAACAAAATGTGTTACTCTCACACGAGCTAAAACTATTTTCCTGAGGAAGGACTATTGAAGTATTTAGCTGGGAAGGGTTGGGTTAATACATGTAATTTCTTTTCTTTCATTGGACTTCCTTTTGCCAACTTTACCTTGTATAAATAATTTTGCCTGTGAGAGTCTTTACATGGAATGCAGATTGACTATTACTTCCTGAATAGATTTAAATTTAACACCAATTTAGTCACTGTAGTATTCCTATATTGGAAATAACAGCTTCCATAGGACTTCTACAAAGTGCCAGAAATATGATCTCATACGTGGAAACAAATTTAAATGTGTTTTCTTTTACATGTTTTCTTTTCGTATATTTTTCCCACCTATGTTTCCCTTGTTTCCCAAATTCTCTCCTGTGTTCCAGGGCTGTGAGGAATCTGGAAAATTACCCAGTGAAAAAAGCCCTAGCTTTTAATAAGAATTGCCAGTCTCACAAGCATTTTTATGTTAAAATTTTTTCATTTTTTTTTAAAGCAGGGTATTTGTGCTTCCCAAAACCAGATGCTTTTAAGATAAAACTGGGCTGTCCTGTTCATAATTTCTGAACTGAAACATGAATGAGAGGTTTGATCAGGAGTCTGGAAACCATTTATTTAGCTTGGATGTTGCAAAAGTGATTGGCTCCTGCTTTGGGAAGTGGCATTTCCCATGAGCTGCTGGGATAGCCCTGGCAGCTGGGCAGGGATCACCACCAGAGAAGGGGCTCGGAGAGGACCACGGCTCCTGACTTTGTCCTCCCCTTTCCGTGGGGACAGGGAGGGGCCAGCTTTTGGCTCGTAGATGTCAGCTCACATGGGAGGGCAGTTGGAAGTTGTCACCTCACCACCCCTGGGGTAGAGCTGGAGAAAACCATTCCTCCCACACACCTCCACATTCTTCTGTGGAGAGGGGACTGAGAGTGACTGTCCCTGTTCTACCCCCTAATGCAAGGTTTAATATTTGTTTCCTTCTTTTTTT
>VZRO01004341.1:71881-74381 GCA_013397915.1 Daphoenositta chrysoptera
TTTTTTTTTTTTTTGGGATGGAAAACAAAAAACAAAATCATAAAGTTTGGGTGCTTCCCGGTGGGATGTTTGAATTTTACATGTTTGCCTCCTGGTTTTGAAGAGGGGGTTTCAGAGTTCTTTTGTTTGTCATTTTGGGTTGGTTTTTTCCTTGCTGTTGTTGTCTGCTTGAAGCGAGGTGCTGTGAGATGCTGCTGGGATGAAGAGCGGGGTGCTGGGAGGGTGGGAGGGAGGTTTGTCCGGGTGGCTGGAAATGTTTGCTAATCTGAAGATCTGAAACGGTGAGTGCTGCAAGGGCCACAGTGTATTTAAAATCAGAGGGAGAAAAAGAAAGTTGTCTCCAGCGCAGGACAAGAATGCAAAACAACCTTGAATAACTTAAACTGTTGTTTTTAACCTTCCCTTATCTCAAGCAGGCTGACAGTTTTGGTGAGTAGCAAAAAAAAAAAACAAAAACAAAAAAAACCGAGAAGGGAATCTGTGAGAACAAATGCTGTGGGGTTTCATGGGTTTAATTAGGTATTGTATTAAAGAGAAAAATATAATGAACACAAGCACATACACATTTTATTTCCCATCTAACATTAACAGTTAAAGAAAACAATCACTATCAAATTACTTTGTTACACTCTATAATTACAACTCAGGTTGTGCTTAACTGTTATTAACAGAATGTACAGTAATATGTTCTGGCATCGTAATATGTTATTGTAGCATTATAATTAATCTTACAGGAAGTATAATAAATTTACAGTATCAGATTGAAGCAATACTGCATATAGATTTATTAATGCTTTTAATCAGTTCTGGCAAAATTAATTTTGCACTGATTGCTTACATTGGAATTTGCATATACTTAGTGAAAGTAATTTATTTTTTATGGATTCCTTTTTATTAAAATAGGGCATATGGCCCTTCAGCTACAAAACTTTGCTGATTCTTTAGCTAAAACCCTAAACATTTCCAAATACCACACGTTATGTATTGAAGAACATTCAGCTTTTTTCTGTGATTTATTTCCACACTTGTAGGAACCATTCGGAGTTTTCATATCAACTCAACAGTTGTATTTTTAAGTACCTCATTGTGGTCCCTGCATTGCATATATCATTGGGACTATATCTAAAGTTTGATTCAAGAATGAAAGCATTGATAAAAATATTACACTCATATCTCCAAAAAGTAGCAGAAGCATTCTGGGGAATTGCAAAGTGAAGATATTGCAAATTTCCCTGGAGGAGCGGATCCAGATAGTTCTTAGCAGTGGGAGGGTTGGGGGAGAACACAAGCAGTCGTAAAATTGCTACGGCTGGGCCCAACCCTGCAAAGAGTAATTCACTGAGCAACTGTGCAGCACTTGTGAGCTCTGATTTACATGACAGGGCTGCCATCCTGTTTGCTTGGCCCAACCAGAAGGGAACCAGTGCTAGGAAATCAATACAGCTCTTTTTGTTGCTCCTTCCCCACCTAGATTTCCCAGCTAATCAAACCCACGGTCAATTATGAGCAGATAAAAGGCCTTTGCAATTCAAGAAAAAAAAAAAAAGTGTTTTAAGGGAAAAAAAAGTGTATTTTAATGCTGATCCAACAGCAGAGCTACAAAAGGAAGAGAACTAAAAATCCCTGGAACTTCTCTCCCTGCGTCAAAACAAGGGGTGGCTGGAGAAGAAGCTTGGTGGAGACTTTTTGCCTCGAGTTGAACCTTTGCAGGAGCTCAGTGGCCCAGTGAGGAGCAGATTTGCTGTAGCCATAGGTACACAGGAGGATTTTCCTGGATTCCAAAAAACCAGAGGTGATTTATCTCCTCAAGGTTTAGGCAAGAGTTTACCTTTAACTCTCTGCAGGGAAAACTGTCCCTTACAATCAGCTGCCCAGATGCAAAACTGCTGTTGACTTGATATTGAGCTGAAGCAGAAGTGGTATTGTCTCTACCAAAAAATGGGGAGAAAGGTTCTGCTGCCTGGGAGCAGAGCAAATCCCCTGTGGGTTAGGTCAGAACATGAGGCGTTACAGCAAAATAACATAAATAATCTTAATGCATCGGCCGTTTGTTGCATGGTCTCTGCCTGAAGCTTTCCCACCTCCACCCAAACAGCTTGCACGTTTGAAGACACCCATGTCCTACCTTGGTCTTAAATTCTGGATGATTTTAAGGAATTATTCTAAAATGAACAGCAAAATACTTTTGGCAAGCCTGGCCCTGATAAAGCTGCCTTGGCAGGTAGGAAGCATTCAGATTTGTACTGAAAACGCAGCTCATGAGGTCAAACTATCATCAAGGATGAATTTGAGTATCTTTTTTTTTCCGAGAGTGGCCTTATCTCCTCTGAACCTTTTGCATTCCACTATATCTTAATTGAAACGTAGGGTCTGTACTTTCTGCTCAGGGATTTTGATAAGTGTTTGCAGACTATGTAAACTTCTGAATAATAACTTTTACAGAGCCAGAAGGTCCCTTAAACATCTTCAGTATCACTTTGTGCAGTAATATTCTGCTCCC
>VZRO01004341.1:79381-84381 GCA_013397915.1 Daphoenositta chrysoptera
ACCAAGGTGGTACTTTTGTATTACAAAGCAGGTTATGTGACAGTTTATAAGTTCTGCTTAATGGTCCACCATTAAAAAGGATGACTCTAAATCCAGGCTTACATAGCACGTAATGGCAACTTTGCACAATAAGTATCATTTAAAATTGTTAAGAGATTTCAGAAAAGTTTTATTTGAATTTTTTTTAAATACTGAAGCCTTCTACCTACAATGTTTGTGTAATTCTACCTCTCTTCCACCTGTCTATTAAACAGGAATTAGATATGCAGCAACTCTCTCTGCCATTGTGTTAGCAGTGGATTTGACTTCCTCTTGCTTGAGGGTGAGGGACAAGTTGACTCATTTGACAAGAACATACAAACCACTCAGCCACAACCACTCAGCCACCATCCCAGTCTTTCTTGACCAGAACAGTAACAACAACAGAAAATTGTTTTCTTCATCTAGAATTACTTGGTGGGAGTAAGAGTTGATTTTTTTTTTTCTTTATTTCTGTTTTTTATACAAAATTCATCCTAGGTGAATAACCTTAGGACAATCTGATTTTTACCTATGAAATCAAGTAGGTGGGGGCTCCCTTCCCAGGTATCTCCCTCATAATGGGGGACCCTCTCAGATTCTTCAAACCAACATGGCTAGAGGAGAATTATTCTGTTAGCAATCATTTAAGTTAGCAATTATAAACTTAAACTCTTCCAAAGAGACAGTGGGAGAGCTGGGTCCCTAAAAAATAACCATGTTCAGCTGTTACAGCTCTGCCTGGGTTTGACAGCATTGTACAAACTGTATTTCAGGGCCTTCACAGCAAAAGAAAAAGTTCTTAACAGGCTGATAGACATTATGGTGGATAAATCACAATTTACTATCTTCCAGAAACTGCCAAGTCCATATTTCTACAGAAATTATTCTTTGCTGGGAAAGTACTATGGTATAACTAGAGAGAGGCACCAACATTTTTCTAAGGACTCTTCAAGAGTGTAAGATTCTGTTCCCTACAAAGTCACACACAAAAATGCATAGGCCTCAGAAAAAAACGTATTTTCCTTTAGTTAACAATCTTTTCATTCTACATAAAAGCTAAAAACAATAATGAAAATAATAAAAGTATCTTTTGGACAAAAGATAATAGACAGCGATACACAGTTCCGGCACCTCTTTTATCTCCTCTGTCCCTCATCATCAGTCACCACAGCGAGGAAAGAGAACTATCAGGCTTGGAACTGTTCTAGTCCAGTAAAAGCTTTGATTTTCTCTCCTCTGCCACAATTCTTAGGCGTGCTGCATAGGAGTTATCACTGTTGTTTGCAAACAGCCAGGAAAAGGAAAGGGGATAAAATATTCACCTCCAAAGTCAACACAGAATGAAGCTATGCATCTATATTTCTCTTTCAAGGACATCATCAAAACTCATGGAGGCAAAGCCATCCACAGCAAACCATGAGGCTGTATAGATTTTAAGGTAATAACGCTAACATTAACTGTCAGTCTCCAAACTGAAACCGTGGTAGCCCTTTTAACTAAAGAGAAAGTTATTTTTTCTTCTCTGAAGAGGCTTCTTCTTCAAAGACCCTATTGATGGGAAGGTAGAAGGAAACCTGACATCATTTTGGATTCTTCCCAGCCTACCTTCAGGCATCTCTTTCTACTGCTTCTTTCATGGAAGCACTCAAGTCTTAGTGTGACAATTTAAAAATATGAAGCCTCTGGGCTATTATGAATTTCTGTCCCCAGAGTGAAACACAGCACAAATCCTGCGAGTGAGAAGACTCAGAGGAACTGTCTATTTTCTGTTGTTTTGAGGTGGTCAGCTTGAGACTGAAGGTGATATTGTGGGGGGTGAAAGCCACGTCAGTTTTTACAAGGGGTAACTCCTAACTGCACTGGAATACTTCACACAGGGAAATGAGGAAAGAGGTGTAAGGAAGAGAAAGTGAGAAAAAAGAAAGAGCGAGGTGATGGAGGATATGCTGGCAGATGTCAATGGACAGCTTGGGTGATTCTGAGGATGACATGTGTTTTCCAGACAGAACAATGGCATCCAAACTGCTAATCAGAACACAGGGTTGGCTCCGTCTCTCCGCTGTAAATCTTGCATTCTTCTGCCTTTGCTGTAGCCAGCTTTTTCAGTTGGTCAGTGGAAAAGGTGGACTAAATTCTGCAGTTGTCTAGAGGCTTTTTGTTCAAGTCAGTGAAGTGGTTTAAAATTACTGTGAAAGTAAAAGGCAGGTAATTTAGTCAAAACGCAGGTATGCAAACACCGGTGATTTCTTCCGTATAAAACACAAATAAATGTTGTGAACTAGGGGCTCTGCAGCCAGATCCATTCTGTTTTCTAGTTCCCCAATATTGAGAACACAGGAACAAACATAGATTTTGCAAAATGAAAGTGATAATTATGTGCCTATTCATCATAGGCACTTTCAAACAGAAATAAATGGCATTAAGCGTAAGAGAGTCTCTCAGTACAGCTCACAACTTCTTCTATCTTTTGTTCTTCATTTGTCTGTCCAGTCCTGAAAAAGATTAGACTATACTTATATTTTTGAACTAATCAGTAGGATAACTCTGCGAATAGTTCAGTTCTCTATGTTTAAGAAAGCGAAAAACAGAGTTTGGACAGAGAAAATGAGGTTGCACTCTTATGGAGAGAATTTTCTACTGCAGTTTGAGTCCTCATAAGATAATGTGCTTGTAATATCTTGAGACTTAGAAGGTATGTCCCTAAATACTTAAAAATCATTGAAATCAGATCAGGGATACAGTTAAGCAGCAACATCATCTTCATGAACATCCTGAGCAGTAGACTCATGCCAATTCCACACTGATTTCAAGCAAAAGCTGAAGGTATATTGTCTTCCTCCAGGATATGCTTTTGCTTCTCCTGTGAACAAGCTCTGTAATCTACCAGGAGAGAAGGCTATCTTGGAGGATAAATAAATAATCAATTATTTATATTTCTAAAAGCATTCAGCTGTGCTCTTACTGCTGTGTAACCATTTAAAAGTATGTATTCAGCAGAGAAATTCCAGTCTGGGAATCTAGTGTATGTGATTTAATCAGCACCCTTAAGATTCACAGGAAGATGAGTCTCCTCCTGGTCGTCAGCATCCAACAACCAGCCTCTCCCTGCAGTGCAGAGGCAGCTGTAAGGGTAGCAGGGGCTGGCTGACCACACAACTGCCAAAATTAATGTCTCTCAGTCAAGATATATAAACTTAGATGCTTCCCATTGTCGTTAGCAGGAACAAAGCAACAAACACTTCCTGAGAAGAGAAGCCAAGAGGGAGCCAAGAGCCTCACCAATGTGTAGTGTATCTCATCTGACAGTGCAACTTTGGGAGCAGCCTCAGGACTCTGGCTAAAAATATAAATAGAAAAAACATGAAGTCATTTGCCTACACGATATAGGAATGTTCCTTGTTATTGGAGTTTGAAATTGTATCATGGGCTCTTCTTGGAGCCTGCAGTGGGCTGGTTGTCAGCGTTCAAAATGGTATCACAGTTTCCTGCTGAAGTCTGTAGTGGGTTTAACTATTTTCACTAAAAGCATATTCCAAAGGATGTGCATGTACAGGCAACCTGAGAGGTGAGACACTGACCTGAGCATCAGCTTTTAGGCTTCAGGATTAAGCAACCCTTAATCTGCATTTCAAATTCCTCTATTTTTTGCACCCTTCTAATATCACATCTTCAGGACAGCTGAGGTCCTGTCTGTTGGCAAAATGTTGCCTTTCAAATCCTAAGCCTTCTTATTTGTGGCGTTTACGTGTTGAAGGTACATTCTATTAGAGTCACCATTCCCATAGCGATTACGGTTGCCTGAGAAATTTCTAAAAATGTATTTTTTATTATCAATGTACCTTCCCTGAGAACAGTGTTTATTCTAGGGGGAAAGGAGTGGGTGTACCCTAAGCTTCCTGTCGCATCACTTGTACCATCCTCGTTTCTCTTAGGATGAGAGACACTCATTAGTAATAGAACAGAGGAGATGGCAATCACGCACTCACACAAAGCAGGTAAGGCCTTCTCTGGTTAGAATCTGGAGATGACAAAAGCAAGGAAATGCAGGGTCAATGCTACTGCTTCATTCTTATATTATATCATTTGTACTTAACGAGCTCCACTGTGTTGTGAGCATTACAGGATTCTGTCATCTAAGAAAGCATAAAAAAGTACCCTCCTGCCATGGGTAAATGCAGAATTTACCCATGTGTAAGTTTTTTTGCCCTAAATCATTTGCACACACCAAGCCAGGATACGTGCTCATGGCTTTGAATGTTCCAAGAACCAGTTGGAAGGAAGCAGTTTCTTCTCTTCTGTTTCCAAGCCTGCTGCTCCTAAGACTTATCCTGTGGTTTCTCCTCTGGTCATCCCACTGGCCACTCCTGAGCAGGGGTGTCTGTAGATAGGTCACAAGGAGTGTGCAATTCTTCGGCACCCAAAGAGGAGAAAGGCATATTTTTGTCCTTCTATGGATACTTTCATTTTCAGCTGGCTCTGCGAATTATCGCCACTTTTTAGCAGCCACCTACTTTTATGTTACATTAAGAGCAGGGAGTGATGTGACCTGACGTTCCAGCACACCTGAAGTGACTGGGCACTCCTCAAAAGGTTAAGATGCCATGGCTCAGGCCGTGCACAATGGGCCAGAGCAGGAGGAAACCAGCAGTTCCCATCCGGTGGCACGACCCACGCTGCCGCCTTTCCCATCCCTCGTTCTGCAGGGAGCCGTTTGCATAAATTCCTTGCAGATCAGGGAGAAAATTGATCCCCTACTTTTCAGCTCCCTTCTTTTACTGGTTGTCACAACCTTAACAGTACTTGACATCAATGGGAGTTACATTGTGGACTGGGGGCAGTGTTTGGCCCTTAAGCGTAGTTTTTGCATGTTAATACATTAGCAACTGATGTCTTATTTGTTCAGTAACTGACAGAATAATGTACAGAGAGCACGTAAGTATGAAAAGGGGCTAGTTAGGTAATGTTGAGCAGAACATCTT
>VZRO01004341.1:91881-118001 GCA_013397915.1 Daphoenositta chrysoptera
CAACCAGACACTGTAACTTCTCTTTACCACAGAAGAAAATGGCAATGAGGAAGGAAGTGCAGCAAAAAATCTTGAACATTACCGCTATTATGCAAAAAAAAAAAAAAAANACAAATAAAAAAAAAAAAAAAAAAAAAAAAAAAAAAAAAGAAGAAAAAAAAAAAGCTGTTAACTGTTTTCCCCTTGCTGACTGGGTAGACGTGCCCTCAGATGGAAAACTTCTGATACTTGTGACTCCTTACTACCAGAAATCACATGAGATGATCAAGGAAGAAAATCACAATGGCTATATTTATATCGAACGCTGAACTTCTCAGAAACACTGTACCTTGATTAAAATTTCTGGGAGGCTGCAATAAAAATATCAGATGTGAGACTGGCCCAGCAGATCAATTATCATAATTGACAACATTTTATTAATACATATTGAACTCCTAAATGTTTTGGATGCAAGATAACCCCGTGAAAATGATCCTTAGAGAGGCAGAATGCCAGATCTGGGAAAAGAATCAAGGCTGGCTTGTCTGCTGTACAGTTTAAACAAATATTTTTCATCTGGTCTGCATATTCTATGCTTTTGTACAAATTTAGCATCTGTTTGTACCTGCATATTTTAACTTAAGAGCTTTCATTAATTTTTTTTCTCTTTTTTTAAGCTTCAAAGCCATAAACATGTATATTTATACCACAGTATTGTACGCTGGTTGTAAAGCTCTGAATTAAGTCATTCTGTGCTTTAGTTTTGATTAGAATGATACAATTAGAACCTGTTATTCTACCAACTAATTACTTGTAGAATGTGACATCTGAAGAATACTACAAGATTACAAATTTAGGAATGAACCGAGAATGTGCTCTGTTTATATTATTCCCCTATCTTCTGTCAAATCATTGTCATGGAAATGGATTAATACTGGGCCAGTCTCTGTCCTCATCAAAATCTTTCTCACAAAAAAAAAAAAAAAAAAAAAAAAGAAAAAAAGAGTAATAAGAATTTTAATGCTTCATGTATCAATAAGATTTTAATAGCATGCTTTGATCTTCTTGCCAGTCTATCACTTGATTGGCTAAGCAGCATCCATCTTCCTGAATCATCATCGACTGGTGTTTGTTTCTGGGAAATTCTCTCCTTTTTTTAAATTTATTTGGTCATTGTTGAAGCACTTCTGGGTGCCTTGTGCCACGTTATTTCTTGCAAGTGCATCTCAGCGAATGATTAAAGCAGATTTTTTTCACTTAAATCTCAAATACTTAATTCTGTCACTCAAAAACAAAAAGAAGGAAAGGGAGAGATTGTGTGTTTGTGCATGTCTTCAGATAAAGAAAGGCTGGCATTTAGAAGTTGAAAAGGCGAGAAAGAAACTCTCTGTATATTTTTTTTGCCTGTGAAACCCTTTGGAGGGTTAAATCTTATCCAGGCTGCATGTGTGAATACCTGTTGCACATGAACTAACAAATTAGCAGCAAGAAACCAAGTTTGACAGGCACTGCCAGGCAGGCTGAAACATTCAGGAAAATAAGTGTTCTTCCCAGTGATGGAGCCTCTTCTAAAAGCTATTTTTACTCACTCCAAACCCCCGGGTTCATGGAAAGTAAACTGATCCATAAAAATAACTAGGAAATAATTTTACACGTATCATGCTCATTTGCATGTGAATTAACCCAATTTATGGCCATAAAGACAGACTTCGTCAGTGCACAGAAGATGCAAACAAGTAGTAGGGGCACAGGAGAACTGCCCACGGTTGAAGATTTGTCACATTTCTGCACCACTCACTATTAATACTTGCTGTGCCTCAAATGAGGTTAAAATGACGGTGGCAGCTCAGATCTGTGTGGTGATAGATAGATAGTGAGGGAGATACAAGAAGTTCTTACATCTTCCTTCTGTATTTGCATTTTCTTCCAGGTATAGATCTCACAGTGTCTGTTAACTGATTATTTCTTTTAAATAAGCAGGAAAAAAAAGAACAAAAAAAAAAAAAAAATCCCTTTTTCTCACCCGACTGCTTATTAGATTTGATATTGGGAAAAGCCCTTCGTTTACTCCGAACAAATAGTTCTGTTTTCCACCACTCACTGTCATGTTTAAAGTAAATAAGTTCTTGTCCCTCCAGCACTGCTGAACTCATTCACTTCCCAGAACAAAGCCATTGTGTGGAGGTCCACAACAGCCCTTTTCTCTCCTTCCCCGAGCGGGATCTTCCCCGGCACCGCAGCGTGCTCCCCAGCTTTGTGAGGCATTCACCTCCGTGCCAGTGCTAAAAGTGTCCATGCTTTATTTCACAGAAGAAATGAAGGAAGATTATGACACTATGGGGCCTGAAGCCACAATTCAGACCACCGGAAACAATGGTACAGGTAAGGCCTTGCATGGTGCGAGCACCACTTTCCTTTGGCATCACGTAGAACTAGCTGTGCATGAAGAGTGAGAGTGACAAAACAATCTGTTTCTTGTTTTCTGTTAAAAATTTATGAAGTGTTGACATAATTCTCCTGGTTTTTAATTTCCCCCCCCCCCCCCAACTTGATCATGAGAGAGCAGTGACCAATTCATACAGTGAAGAGTCCTTGGTACCCCTCCTGTGTCCCACAACGTTTTAGCCTTTAATTATTCCTTTTAGCTGCATCCTTGGGAGATAATAGTTCTCAGCAGTGTGAGGAGATGTTTTCCCAGCCAGGGTGAACCTTGGATAAAGTAGCTGGGCCAAGATACAGTAGCCTTTTAATGAGAGAAACTGTACAAAGAGCTTGATAATGAGGATGGGGTGCACCCTCCTTGGCAGCCCCAGATTTGGGTGGTGCACAGAGTGAGCTACTTCAGAGACTGGAAATATCTTTTCAGCAAGACACACATAAACCCCTTACATAGATACACAGACACACACACTTTAAATGCATATTTATGAGATTATAATGTTTCTTGCTAATCTTTTTTTTCCCCCACTTTTCGCATGTCTTTCTTTCCCCTCTTCTTAGAAATCAATACATTTGGTGGCACAAGAAGTGTGACAGAGATATTTAGCAGACATCACCTCTGAGCCATCTCTCTTTTTCTGTAGCAGAGCAAACCAGCAAAAGGTTTCTGTTGCTATTTTCTAATCCAAATGAATTCAGGGGTTTACCATGTTCTTTCCAAAGGCCCCACTCCATTCTCAGCACAGCTGAATGCCATACATCACCCAATGTTTCTTCTGCATTTTGTCACAATTTGAGATGTTGCAGATAGATTTACACAGCTAAAATGAAGAGTTTTCTAGTATATTTCAATGCATTCCATTATGAAATTTAGTTCATAGGTAATACTCTCCACAAATATTACTGTAAAAGGTGGTACCAAAGTCTCACAAGGATTTTATTACTCACACTTTCCTAATGTAGGTAACACCCACATAAAACCCCAGTGCTCTTATTAAGCAACACAAGAAATTTACTTTATCATTCTTGAGGGGGAAAATAATAGGAAAATAAAACCGTGTCACTGCTTTCTTCATCCATTAGATTTATTATGCATGAAAGGAGGGTGGCACCGAGGCACAGTTCATCATTACATATGTACTTAATGATGTTGCTGTGCCGAACTGGCTACATATGTACCTCAAAAGCTTATTTTATTTCCAAGAGACGGCAACAAAGTGACAAATTGTGCTTAGCTCTTGGAGAAACAGGACTTTAAAAGACATCTGATTCAGAAATAAGGCTTGATGGTAATCTGAATTACCATTACCAGAGCCTTTGAGGTCCCCTATCAGTCCGTGTGACTTCCTTTGCACATATTTTCCTTACCATAACAGGCCTTGACTCTTTCATGCTTGCAATGTGGTCTGCTTGAAGGGGAAGACTTCATGTCCTCTTAGTCCCTTCCCTTCCAGTATCTGATGGTCTCGTCTTCCAGCTCGTTGTCAGCCTCACGAAATCTCTCTGGGGGCCGGGTGCCATCGAGCCCCTCTGCTAACCCTGAGTGCGGTCCATGGGGTGTCCTGCCTCTGCTGGAAAAAATAAGGGTTACCCCTACCCAGCTTGATGCACTGCAAACTCATGGCTCAAGGAGTGCTGTGCATTTAGGTGGTCTGCATTTAAAAAGCAAGAGTTTCTCTGGGTGTTGCTCCTGGCAATTCCTTCCCCAAATGTCCTGTGCAAGTCCCAGGCTCTTCTTTACTCCAGCTACGAAGGGAGGGTTGCTCAAATAACCATCATGAGTTGCCCGGTGCTCTGATAGTGTTTAATACAAATTTTTTGTCACTGAGGTGTTCAGAGCCTTTTTCAGTGAGGCTGATGCCTCGACAGGTTGGGTAGAACATGTTTCTTTAATTGCTTCAGTCTCCATAGACTCTTAAGAGCAATGTCAGATTACTTAGGCATAATAAATATTCTGATAAATTAAATGTTTATTCCAATCTTTTCACCTTGAGTGGAAGATGCCAGGTGACTGTGAGGACCTGTAGAATCCTTTATGCAGAGTAAAAGCTCCCCTTCGTGCCCAGTGAGGTGCCACAATCACTATTTGACAAGGAAAGGGAAGAAATCAGTCCCTGAGCCATCGGAGATCCTTCCTGAGTAGTCTGGGACATGTTCAAAGTCTTATTCTTCAGCCTTGCTATAGGCTTTGGGCCTGTCTTGAGTGTTTGGCCTCAATTTTTCCCTGCAGGTTATAGGGGAATTTAATACTGTTGTTCAATAACGTAGCTGAGGTGAGGCTGAGACTCGACCCAATGAAAAAACTTGGATCAGTGACTCCCTCTTCAGCAAAAGCCATTCAACAGTGACCTTCTGGTCTCCTAAAGCCATTTAGGGCATCCTACAGATTAACATGGGTGCTTCCAGATGGGCCAAGGAGGGCTCTCTCGTTCAATACAACGTGTCTCCCCCTCTTGACACCAGATCTCACAGAGCTCCATGACCTGGGCTGAACACAGAGCCAGGAGATACCTTTTCAGGCTCACTCACATACATCTAACCGCCAAGTTTCTGTAGGTGCATGCAATAACTGCGGTGCATTTTTAGCATCAAATTCTCTGCAGAATGTCATTAGTAGAGAGCAAGAAAACTGAAAGAAAAGGTCTCCATTATTAAATTATTCTGCTATTGTCAGAGTGGCCACTTCCTAGTGGTACTTAAAGAGAAATCTTGTTATCCATACATTAATCAGCTGCATTTTTATAATGAGCCGTGGAGGCTTCAGAGTGAAAAAGCAAAAGTGACCATTAGGGTGAAAATCTAAGATTTTGGTCCTGCTAAATGAATTTGTAAATATTTCTGAGGATTTCTGCAATGGGGACTTGAAAAAGTGATGTTTAGCAGAAGAGGTTTTTAAAATGTGAATGAAGAAATTCTTATGGTTTATTTTATTCTACCTTTTATGGTTATTGCAACTGGGATGCTTGCAGAGAATAGATTAACAAAATCCCTGTAAACAAACAGAAAAATTTTCCTGGTTTCGATTACTAACATCTGACAAAATTCAAGTAAAGATCTCTTAACATAATTTAAAGAAGGGAAAGAAAAACTTTCTGGGGGAGGAAAACAGAAGTAAAACTTGGCAGGTTGGAGGACAGGCCGTTTTCAGGCTGTAATCTGTGTGTACCAATGGGGGCCTCTCACTTCCTGGCTAATGAAGGCTGTGGTTTTATTAGCTTTGTTTGCGATTAAGGGCAGCTATCACCATCTCACAGGACGAGTTCCCACACAAAATAACTGGTCTCCCAAGCTCCTTGGACCTCTCTCCCACTTTATCTTGAAAGGTCCTAAATGCCTCCAAAGATAGCTTTCCTTAATGTGTTTTATTTTTATGTGACACAGCCACATCAGCTTTTGGAGCTGCAAATATTTCTGCTCTCCAGGCTCCAATAATTAATTGAAAAAAAGACTTATTTGGTGAGGTCACCCACTGTAGATCTCGCTAAAATTCTTGCCTTTCAGGAGGGGATGTGCAGTGTGTGTGCAGTGTCAGCCCAAAAGGAGTCTATGAACATGGCTTTGTGCATGGAAAATAAATCAGGCCATGGAGGGGGGAAGCAAGTCTTCCACCCAGAAGTGGAAAGGAAAACCTAGTGTTGTCAGATGGGTCTTTTTGGTACCACTGGGTGAGAATCCAGCCACATCTGAATTGTCAGTAACGTTGCTGGTGAGAAACCAGACCCACGTGGTCATCCTTCACTATTTGTGTTAATCTGCAGCATTGCAGCGCTGGTTGTATTGTTTCAGTGAAGGATCTATCAGCTTTTCCACTAAATCCCCTTGTTTTTAGGGGTTTATAATTTAGACATAAACATTTGCTTTAGGTCCTGGATTGCGTGCACAGACACAGAAGCTAAATAATCCTGAGAATTAGGAAGCCAAGGCCTGTAATATGGCAGCAGGCCTCTGCAGCCTGTTGGATCAGCCTCCAGATAGACTTGGGGGCAGGAAGGAAGAACTTCATTTAGGTTCGAGTTTGGGACAGAAGCTCTTAATATTAACTCAGGCCTTGCTTGGTGGCTTGAATCCTAATCCTATAAATGCCATTGAAAAGTCCAAGTACCCCTAGTTTACCTGGAGGAGAAAAGGGACATGTGGAAGCATCCCATGGAGCCATCCCATTTCTCCTCTCTGGAGTAAACTCCCCCTCCTTGCTTCACAGGTAGCACTTATTGGTTCATGGCCTAGATCTGGCAAAAATAAACTTCTTTTCCTTGGATCTATTGCTAAGACAAGAGAAGGAGCAGAGCTTGGGTAGTGTTAAGCCAGAGGGTAGATGACCTTGTAACACTTGGAAGATCTAGGCATAAGAGGGGAATGAAAAGTTAGATTTACAGCATAAAAAATAAAGCCTCAGCTTTTTTTCTGATAAAAACAAAAAATCCTACACCTACTCTGATGCTCTTGTGCATGAGGTGTACTCAGTAACCACCATTTTGTTATATTTCTCTCCCAGAACAAAATGGAGGTAGGGTATTCCGTCTTCTTCTTCATGCTCACACTCCCCTTCTCTAGAAGCTGCTTTATTTTGGGGTTGAAAGAGGAGAATTGTTTCTCATGCTAATAACAAATGGTAACAGAAGCTGCAGAAGGACCAAGAGGAACTCTGTGGTGGTGTAGCCATTCCCTACAAAACCACTGTGATAGGACAGAAGTTTCCTTCCAAAACCAGAGTCCTGTGCCCTGCAACATTTGGTCACTGTCACTAAAATACTGCAGAATGGCTGAGAAGCTGCTCAGCTCATATGAAAAATAGGGCATATTTGTCTCAGCCAGAGGATTTGATTTTATCGGCTAAAGGGATGAGGTTTACAGAGACGGATATCTACTTTTATCGATGACGCCGAGATCAGCGCTTCAAATCAGGCACTGCAGGCTCCCAGTTGTGCCCCAGTCAGAGGTCACATCTCGTTTTCACTGCCAGCATCACTGCCTTGCATTTTCGTAGGAAGCTGAGGCAAAGCATTTACCCATTTCTAAACACCAAGGAGGTTGCTAGTCTCTCATTTCCAGTGGTTACATACCATAACCCGCTGGATTTCTATGTGTTTACTCCGTGCTGCTCCTGGCATCACTGAGAGCAGAATTGTGCCATTTATTATCTTATTTTTACATGAACTACAGAATAGTTTATGGTGTGTCCTTATTTCACCTAATTTCTTATTTCATCTTTTCCTCCCTACGTTAAAAATTTAATCAATCATAAGGTGTTATTTTCATTTATGGTCAGTTAAAAACATCTTTAGTTCCTTGCCACCAACTGTATCTTCCAAGACTTGTTAAAAAACAATTTAGAAGAAGAAAAGCATAATCTCCTTTTCTTTTTTTTCTTTTCTAGTATAATTATATTATTATTTGGCTATAACATCCCAGAGTTTTAAGGTCTTTCCTGTAAGCAGTGTTCATACATGGAGGAGACAAGCACATTTTTAGTAACAGGATGCTTTGTGGCTCAGCATATATTATGTTTCATGGACATTGCATGGATAATAAAAAATTGAGGTTACATTCAAAGAAAAGAAGGAAAACTCTTGTACAGACTGTGAGAGTGGTTTTGGGCTTGATGATCCTGTTATGGTCTAAACCATGTGGCCCTATTGCAGAAATCATGAAGCAATAAGTTTTTAAAACTACCTATTCTCCCATTATAAGTTAATTTTTCAAGGAGGAAAGAAAAAAAGGGAAGATGTGAGCAATTTTCTTCTTGTGCCTGACAAAGAGCTGCCTGAGGCAGGACCTGTCTCAGAAAAGTTTGGTCTTTTAGTACCTGCAAATACCCTCTCCCACATGAGGACTGTCTTGGGGTCTGCATGATCCAGGGGCAGCTGAGCTCAGTCCTGTAGGTTGAGCTGGGCTCATGCCAAAAGCTGTGGGACCCCCAGGAGCCCCATGAAGATTGTTCAGGTTCCAGCAATGAAAGATTACCTGCATTACCCAAGCCTCATAAACTTCTCCTGCTGCCCTGTATAGCCCCTGTTCTTGTTAATTTAACTGCCCGCCCTTAGTTCCATCCATGCTGGTGGAAAGCCCACATTAATTTTATTGGGAGCTGGAGCAAGGCCGATGAGAGCAGGGATCCAGCTGCAGCCCCAGCCTCGTAGCTCCAGTACATCTGCTCAACCTGTAACGTTGCTGACCGGCCCAAGCTCTCTGGGACGATGCACTAAACCACCCTTTCTTTTCCCCTTCTCTCATTTTAGTGAAGAACGCAAATTGCACGTCGGACTTTGAGGAATATTTTGCCAAAAGGAAACTGGAGGAAGGGGATGGGCATGCAGTCAGCATAGCAGAGTACCTGCAGCGCAGCGACACAGCCATTATTTACCCTGAAGCCCCTGAGGAACTGTCTCGCCTTGGCACTCCAGAGGCCAATGGGCAAGAAGAAAATGGTGAGGCTGTAATTCATTTTTAGCCAGTATCCTGACCTCGTGCAGCTGTTGCAATTATAAATGCACTACATGCCTGGGTGTTTACCTTAAAAATTGAAGAACAGCTGCAGCGGCATGGAATTTCATGAGCAAAGATTGGGGCTGTAATTTCAGTGTATTGTGATTTTTTAGTCAGCACATTTGTATTATTCGGTGGGTGAACTGTAGAGCTGAATTTAAACAGGAGAAAGGCTGCTGCTCTACTTGGGAGTTTGGGAAGTTTTAATAGAGTTTTAATGCAACAAAAGACAGAGTAGCCAGCCTATTGCTCTCCAATGCCTTGATAAATAATTGGAGAAGAGTCAGTAGGAAGGATTCGGTCAATGGCATAAGTAACGTAATGAGCTGGGGCTGGAATGCAAATTGCCAATTGATCAGGAAAAGTATTTCTTAGTTTTCCAGCCAGCCAGGTCTGCGGGAGGAGTGATGCCCATAATTAATTTCCCGGCGGGGTCCAGAGTGGGCCCTGCGAGTCTGCCGTGGGCGTGCGCGGGTGCCGGTGCCCCCCGCCGCCGGGTGGAAGCGCCGTCCCTCCCTCCCGGGCAGCAGATTGCGGCGATTCCTCTCATACCATCCCGGGCAATCAGCCCATGAGCTGCCATTGATTTGCTGACCTTTTGGCCTGCCTCTCTTTCCCCCCCCATCCCGGGGCGCAGACCTGCCACCTGGAACTCCAGATGCCTTCGCCCAACTGCTGACCTGCCCCTACTGCGACCGGGGCTACAAGCGCCTGACGTCCCTCAAGGAGCACATCAAGTACCGCCACGAGAAGAACGAGGAGAACTTCTCGTGCCCTCTCTGTAACTACACGTTTGCCTACCGCACCCAGCTCGAGCGGCATATGGTGACACACAAGCCAGGGACAGATCAGGTGGGGGGCTGGTTTTAAGTGATTTCTTTCTGTAATAACCCCTTAGAGAAACGATATTGCTTTGATTGGCAATCATTATTAATTTTTCATGGCATTTTGAAGATGCAGATCTTTTAATGGTAATAGCTTTAATTGAGGTCTAAATGATTTTTTGATGGTCTCTTCTAATATGATTTAATAGTCTTATGTTCACGATCGAATGAGTGTGTTAATTTCTAATTTAGAAATTTTATTTGCACTTTAACTTGACTTTAGTTTCGTTTTTATGTTCCTCAAAAAGTGAATGAAACTGTAGCATTTTAATTATACATTATTAAACATCTCAGCAATTTTAATTCCATTTTTCACCTAGTTTTACTTTGCAGTGTTGCAAATAGGAGCTCCAAGACATACTAAAAGATCTGCTAATATTTTTTCATTACTTTTTGAGTAACCTTTTCAATCACATGAAATTATGCATATTTTGTATAATCGTTTGTTAGACATAATTACACATTTTGAGAAGAACTCTTCCGACAGTACATATAGGCTATCATTTGTGATTGTGCCACTAGAATTGGGCATTGCTCTCATTTGTATAGCCCGGCAGTGTATCTGCAATAAATCAAAGCCGTTTTTTCCTCAATGGGGTACATGTAATATTATATCAGTGCCGCATTTAAGGAAATGCTGTGTGTCTCAAACAGGTGACTGAGCTTCCCTAGTGCTCCTAGATGGGCTGGTGATAGACCTGCGCCGCAAAATTTTTACACACCAGCAGAAGAACTACTCCTCACTGGAGGATTACTGCTGAAAACCCATCTTAAGGAGGGCTGTAATGCAAACTCAAATTGCGTGGTTAAAAGTTGAAGAAATAGATGTGTGCATTGTGTCAAATTATAAAAGCTTTATGCCATATTTATTTTTCTTAAAAACCTGAAAATCACAATCAGCTGGATTTCTCTTGGTAGGTTTTTCTTAGCATAAGGTAAATTCAGTTAGGCAAACACACATCTTCCTAATCACATGATTTTTGCAATTAGCATTTTTAAGAGAACCATATCTTTTGCTTGATCTTAAATCAATATAAATGGCTCCAGAGCGCTTTCTCCTATTCTTTCCTTCCCATGGCTTTTCCAGTAGACAAACACATTTTCCCATATATATTTTTCCTAACCTGATCCACTGCAAGGTTTTTACTTTTGCCTCGTATCATTAAAAACACCAGGGGAGGGAACAAAACCCGCCTGGATATTTATCCAACGTAACCGCCTGAAATTTCACATGTGAGAGCGCGCTGGTACTGGCGCATTATGAATGGTAGCTTTGGTGTTGAAAAGTCCCCTCATTTGCTCATGGCATTTACAATTAGTAAATTAAAATGATTGTATCATATTAACAGTGGCACAACTAAAGTTTATAGTAGTCCTCGGAGGGCGATGGGGGGAGACAAAACAGCTGTTGCTGTTTGTTTATGCAACTCAGCAACATATGAGCGCGGGTCCCTCAATGGCGCGCGGCGGGCTGGGCTCTGCTTGATCTTTGAAGGTTGCTGCTGTTTGAACAAACCTCCCTGTGTCCCATGTAACACCATCTGTCTCGCCAGGAATGTGGGAAGAGGCAGCACACCCTCGCAGTTGTCATACCGTTTCGGCGCTGCCTTTTTTTTTTTCCTCTTCTTTTTTTTTTTTTTTCCCCTTTTTCCCCCCCTCCCTGCTCCTGCAAAAGGCTTTTGTGTCGTGGTTGCCTGCAAAAGGCTGACCTCCTACCTTGAGCATCCAGAGTGGTTGGCTACATGATTATCAAGATAATAATTATTTTTTAATTAATTATTTTTTTCTCTCCAAATTCAAAGTCATGGGGCTTTCCTTGCTTGTTGCAAAAAGGTCAGCTGCCTTTGATTATATCTTTACACCACTTTTAACTTTCAACTTTCCCTTGCCCCTCAGAAGAGCACCAGGGGAAAACACGACACGAAAGGTAGCTCAAGTCTTTCCTGCTGCTCTGTGATTTTAAAAAACATTTCCAGCAGCAGCTTATGCCAAAGATGCAGTCTCTCCTGCTTGATAATGAATTAAATCTTACACAAAATGCCACTAACGACAGTGTTTCTCTCTTTACTCCACATGCAGTAAACAGAATTTTTAAACAAGCCGAGTCCCACATGTTCAGAATCTGCTAGGAATATTAAGAGCCACAAATCTTCTTATAAAACTGTTTCTCTCATTGTAAGATACCTTAAAGCAACACATTTCTGATGAGAGACTTAGGAAATAATTCTAAAGCAAATATCGAATGCTCATGTGAAAGTACTTTCTCATTTGTTTCGGTTTACTGCCAACATTTTGATTTTTATTGCAACACTGATGAGACAAATAAATGTACATGCAGACCTTTTGGTCCGCTTGACGAATTCAGAGCCACATTAATTTAATTTTTGTTTTTTAAGCTTGAAATTCATGGTTTCTCTTGCATAAAATTCATGTTGGTATCTCTTTTTTTTTTTTTTCTTTTCCTCCCAGCACCAAATGCTGACCCAAGGAGCAGGCAATCGCAAGTTCAAATGCACTGAGTGTGGCAAGGCCTTCAAATATAAACACCATCTGAAGGAACACCTGCGAATTCACAGTGGTGAGTAGCGGAGGTGCTGGTGTGCTCATTTGCATTTTGTTTAATTAGCTGAGTTTTAAAGACTGCTTAAAATTTACACAGTTCTGCTTCTGGCTTCTTGGAGCTACTAAGGTATTTCATAAGTGATATCTGAGTCATCCTCATTTATCATGCTGTTAATACCACGGTCTCGCTGAAAGATTTGGAAATAGTAAAGCTTCCTGCAAATAATATAGATTGTTTGGCAGTTTGAGTTCAGAAGCGTTCATTCATCGCTGTGCAGCGGGAACCTGAAGAGTCCATTATATTTTCCAAAATAAAAAGTCCCCCCGAGTGAAATACAACTCATATTCTCAGATAACGAGTAACTGCCAAGCGTCTCAGATTGAATGACTTGGGCATTTTGGCTCTCCTACTTGATGCAGAATTCAGCACACAAAATGTCACCAGGCTCTGCCCAGGCACAAACTGACGTGGATGTTCTAACATCAGGACTCAGTTTCTCATATTCAGGGAAGATTCCATTTTTGGGGAGAAAAAATAAAAAGAAACAAATCAAATTTTAACAGTCTTGATTTGATTTGACTCCCTTCCCCAGAAGGTACTTACCTGTGACTTGCCCTGGTCAGTCTGGAGCCAATCTCAAACCTTGATGGCTGTTGCCACCTGGAGACCTCGGTCCCAAACTGACCTCAAAACCTGTAGAAAGAGGAGAGTAAAGCAGTGGTGATGTGTGGCCATATTCATAGAATTAATATTTCCCTCACTATTAATCACTGTATACACAGGCAATTGGTTAGATATCGAATGCCATCTCTTGCAATTATAGTAGCAAGAACGATGACTAACATTTGGTTTTAACTATCATTTTAGGTGAAAAACCATATGAGTGTCCAAACTGCAAGAAACGTTTCTCCCATTCTGGCTCGTACAGTTCGCACATCAGCAGCAAGAAGTGTATTGGTTTAATCTCTGTAAATGGAAGAATGAGAAACAATATCAAGACGGGTTCTTCTCCTAATTCTGTATCTTCCTCTCCTACTAATTCAGCCATCACACAGCTGAGAAACAAGCTGGAGAATGGCAAACCACTTAGTATGTCTGAGCAAACAGGCCTACTGAAAATTAAAACAGAACCACTAGATTTCAATGAGTACAAGGTTCTTATGGCCTCACATGGGTTTAGTGCAACTAGTCCTTTTATGAATGGTGGACTTGGAGCAACCAGCCCCTTAGGAGTTCATGCGTCTGCTCAAAGTCCAATGCAGCACTTAGGTGTAGGGATGGAAGCACCGTTGCTCGGGTTTCCTGCGGTAGGCAGCAATTTAAGCGAGGTGCAGAAGGTCCTACAGATTGTGGACAACACGGTTTCCAGGCAGAAAATGGACTGCAAGGCTGAAGAGATCTCCAAGTTGAAGGTTTACCATATGAAGGATTCATGCTCTCAAGCCGAGGAACAAGGAGTTACCTCCCCCAATATTCCCCCCGTGGGTCTTCCAGTAGTAAGTCATAATGGTGCCACTAAAAGTATTATTGACTATACATTAGAGAAAGTCAATGAAGCCAAAGCTTGCCTCCAGAGCTTGACCACAGACTCAAGGAGGCAGCTCAATAACATTAAAAAAGAGAAGCTGCGAACCCTAATAGACCTGGTAACTGAAGACAAGATGATAGAGAACCACAACGTATCCACTCCATTTTCATGCCAGTTCTGTAAAGAAAGCTTTCCTGGTCCCATTCCGTTGCATCAGCATGAGCGTTACCTGTGTAAAATGAACGAAGAAATCAAGGCAGTCCTTCAGCCTCATGAGAACATGGTTCCCAACAAACCTGGAGTGTTTGATAAGCAAACCCTCTTGCTGTCATCAGTACTTTCTGAGAAAGGAATGACTAGCCCCATCAACCCATACAAGGACCACATGTCTGTACTTAAAGCATATTATGCTATGAATATGGAACCCAACTCTGATGAACTACTGAAAATTTCCATTGCTGTTGGCCTTCCTCAGGAATTTGTGAAGGAATGGTTTGAACAAAGAAAAGTCTACCAGTATTCAAGTTCCAGGTCACCATCACTGGAAAGGGCCAGTGCCAAGGTGGCGCTGGCTGCCACCAACAACACTCCCACTAAAGACTCTTTGTCAGCCAGATCTCCAATAAAGCCTGTGGACTCTATAACTTCACCATCTATAGCTGAACTCCATAACAGTGTTACTAATTGTGATACTCCTCTCAGGCTAACAAAACCTCCTCATTTTACCAATATTAAGCCAGTTGATAAATTGGACCACTCTAGGAGCAATACTCCTTCTCCTTTAAATCTTTCTTCCACATCTTCTAAAAACTCCCA
The DNA here is from genome assembly GCA_013397915.1 of Daphoenositta chrysoptera. NCBI lineage: Eukaryota > Metazoa > Chordata > Aves > Passeriformes > Daphoenositta > Daphoenositta chrysoptera. The sequence goes on from VZRO01004341.1 coordinate 106,577, forward strand.
CAGTAGTTCTTACACTCCAAACAGTTTCTCTTCTGAGGAGCTTCAGGCTGAGCCATTGGACTTGTCTTTACCAAAACAAATGAAGGAACCCAAAAGTATTATAGCCACAAAGAACAAAACAAAATCTAATAGTGTAAATTTAGAACACAATAGTGTTTCTTCATCATCTGAAAACTCAGATGAGCCTCTGAACTTGACATTTATCAAGAAGGAATTTTCTAATTCAAATAATCTGGATAAAAGCACTAACCCAGTATTTGGTATGAACCCATTTAGTGCCAAACCTTTATACACAACACTTCCACCACAGAGCGCATTTCCCCCAGCCACTTTTATGCCACCAGTCCAGACCAGTATTCCTGGGCTGCGACCATACCCAGGACTAGATCAGATGAGCTTCCTACCACATATGGCCTATACCTACCCAACTGGAGCAGCTACTTTTGCCGATATGCAGCAAAGGAGAAAGTACCAGCGGAAACAAGGATTTCAGGTAAAATGTTTCAACGCTTTTTTTCCTTTGAAAGGTTAGAATTTAGTATTTTGTGATATGTCCTCTTACAAAAGAAAAAGCCCAAAGCTATAATCAACACTTCCAACAAAATTAGCAGAGTTTATTTAAGTCTGAACTTGGAAAGATGTGGTGGAGTAGGAAAATAAACTGCAGTTAACTTGAGAGTGCCTCTACTTGGATTCAGAAGCAGTAACAATTACTTTGAACAGGCATAATGACCTTTATTCTGTTAAGAGTTTAGCCGTTTCTCATTAGATTTGTATAGTAATATAATAATAATAATAACAACAATCCATGAAAAATCGTATCCTAGGGAAAAAACCAGGAAACTTTGTAGGGAAATTTATCTCTTCAGGTCATAACTACATTTTACCAAAGAGAAAAGAAGCAGTGGGAGACCCCTTGGGAGTCACCCGCCACACTTGAACACAAAGTTGTATTCCTCTAAGCAGATGTCCATACAGCCTCATAGACATTGTAATCCATTGAAAGCCTTCTGAGTTTCCTTCTCCATATTTCTGGGGGATTGTTCACCCACCATTCATGGGAAAGTTGTCCTCTTCTCACGAATGTCAGGGGGATGAGAAAAATTGACCCATGGCTCTTTCCTTTGGGCCACCTACTGCTCTTCCCAGACTTCTAGTCCTCTAATCCTGCCAGTCATCTGGAACAGCTTTGAAAAAAACCCAGAGATTAAATGAAATTATTTGGAGAGGTAGCAGCCAGGGCCCTTAATCACAGACAAAGTCTTTCCCTGGACACGTAATCTGGGTCAGCACTTCTTTGTGCCCGGGTACAACCCTTAGTCCTTCCCTCAGGTCATCCCAGAGCCAACACAGGTGTAGCAAAGGGTTTTGTCCCTTGCATGCCTGCAGTGAAGAGCATCTCCACAGAAGTCTTGTACATTTATAGCCTTTTGCTCGGTGTATTCAGATACAATGTACAGAGTTTAGTTAAATGAGATTAACTGATTACAGATTAATAATTTTTTCTTACATTTGCGCCTGTTCCCCTATGTCCTATTACTGTCTATTAGTAATTTTACTGACTAGTAAATGTTTTATAGTTTCAAATGTGAAAATCAGGTATGGTTTTACATTACAGACTGTAATCCCTCTTTGCACAATAGGAGCATAAATAGCACTGCACCTCCATAACAGCTGTTCCACTATTCCAATTTACAGTACATCTGCCCTCTTTGTAAATGTATTTAAGCCTATTTAATCTTCTCTAATATTAATTAGTGCAAACCTAGTCTAAGAAAACTGAACTGTGTGATAGCAAATGGAAATGTATGTTATCATGCAAGTTTGCACTCTCTTTGGATCAAGACAAAATAAATATCAAGAAATTTAATAATTTACTGATCCACATTCATTATTGCTTAATGCTGAAGGCTGTTTTAACATAGATAGAACATTGATAAAAAGTGTTATTAATATTCCCTATTTCAAATTACAAAATTAAATATAAAAATATAGCTTAAGGCCTTTAGTCGGAGACATACATTTAAATGGATTGCATAATAATAACATTTGTACCTAAATATAAAATTCAATTAAAACCTTTCTACAGATACAGAATGTATCCAAGTTTTGGAGTTTTGAAAGGACTGATCCCTTAGCTGTTGCTTACATTTACCTCTGTAAAATACAATACCTTTTGCTGGCCATGAAGAGCCTCCCCTTCACACTTTCTGCTTCTTGGAAATATTTAGTGCTGATATGGTAAATACCGTTGGTTTGTGCAAACCATTTTACTGCAGAGTGCTCAAAGACAGAAAGTTGATTTGAGGCATAGAAGTAGAAGGCTCCTCATTATTTCCGTAGTTTCCATCAGCTGTAGTTTCATTATTCATATTCCTAAGCTCAGAGGAAACACTGAGGCGTGATTTTAACTTCCCTGGGATGGCTGGTGGGCAGGAGTGGTGGTGGAAGCGGCTGTCGCTGACGAGTGGTTCCCTCACAGGGAGAATTGCTTGATGGAACCCCAGACTACATGTCCGGCCTCGACGACATGACGGACTCTGACTCCTGTCTGTCCCGAAAGAAGATCAAGAAGACAGAAAGTGGCATGTACGCGTGTGACTTATGTGACAAGACATTCCAGAAGAGCAGTTCCCTGCTGCGACACAAATACGAGCACACAGGTAGGGCAGCCGCGCACGCCGAGGGCAGGATTGAGGGTCACGCTGTGTTCTTCACAGTCTTTCATGAGTACATTTGTGCAGGTGCTGAGGTTTTCAAAAGATGCTTTTGCTCTGTTCGACTTACTTGTTTAATTTTTCTTGATGATTACTGCTTGGCGAAGGACAGCTGGGTGTGATGGGGTGAATGTTGGGAGGTGCTGTGTGAGATTTCATGCAGATTGTGATGGCAGTTGTGGTAATCAGCATCTCCCAGGACAAGCCCTCTTAAATTGACACAGGCCCTAGCACTCAGAAACAACTGCAACTCAGTCGACACAAAGTCTGACACGGGAAGGAAGAGTGACAGTGTTTCTTGTTTCTTAAGCACTATCTGACCCTGCTCCATTTAATCCAATAGTAAAACTTCCACTGACGTTAGCAGCATGAGAGCTGGCTCTGGCCGAGTTATCTGAAAGTCAACAGCTCAGGGGGATTCCTCTCACTGTGATTTTGCACACCAGCAGCACAAGCAGGTTGCAGTTCACTTTTTCACTTCCCAGTTAATGCCCAGGGAAGGTTCATTTCTTTCCTGAGTAGGAAGTGATTTTTGTCTAGTTCAAGGAAAATTGCCAAAGCTCACCACGCACTGTCAGCTTAAAAAATACTTTGGTTTGAAAAAGACCTTCGATCACACCTATGCTGGCCGTGGTTCCCCTTACAGACAGTGCTCCCTTCCCCACTGTCAGCCAGGACAGAGCTCTCTGAGGGCCACAAATCGGCTCAGCATGTTTCAGTTAGGGGAAAATGGGACCGGAGCTTCCCAAATAATAGAGATATCAAGTTATGTTGGACAAAGGGAATGTGAATTATCATCTGAATTATTGTGCAGCAGGACATAAACCAAACTCCAACTTCCTAACGTTAGAAAAAGTTTACTCAGGAGGAAACTTTCCTTAGCTTTGAAAGCTGAGTCCCGCTGCAGGAAATGAAGCAAGTCACATCATCCTTCAATCTCACCATGTGAGGGTAAAAACCTTATACCTCTCTATTAATACATCTTCCAGGCCCCACATAACCCTTTGGCTTTTCACAGATGAAAAATTTACAATTCAGAAGTGGTCTGTGCCTTTAAAACAAAACCCTTTACTTTGTTATTTTTCCTTCTTATACTTTTCTTCCAAATTTTAAGCTAATCCCACAAAGGAAAATACAAAAGGAAGTTAAAATACACATGGGATTAGGAAAGAAAATTAAAAGCAACATTTTGGACTAGATCAGCCAGTTCATTGGTGGAATGTGCTTCCCACCACATTATTCAGATCAAATTGTTTATTCAGTAGAAGAAGCTTTGAAGGCTTTACGTCCCTGCACCTTTCCTCTCCTGAATGATTTTATTACAGCCATCTGCAAACATTATGGTTTACTACACTACTACTGTAAAGCTCTTATGTTAGAACTGGCCTTCATATATATCGGGATCTGGACATATGGTTGAATCCCATAAAGTTGGTAGTCCATAAGGTCGACAGACATATGGTTGAAAGGCTGAAAATTTGACAAGCTGAAATGTGTGCAATCACCTTGATTTGCAAAATAAACTGCATTCGTAATAGCAAAAATATGTTGTGGTCTTGAAGTAGCATGGGAACCTACTGCCTAGAAAAATGCCACACAGCTGCAATGCAGGGACTCTTCTCCTGCTTCTTTCCTCTGTGCCTTTTGGCTTCTCAACTTCACGTCCATCAATTTTATGGGACTCAGCCTTATGATCCAGAACATGTATAGGGTGTCAGATTTAATACGCTAGAACTCCAGCACATCATCGGGCTGCAGCCTGGCATTTAGGGACAGGAAGGATGATCTTGTGGCAGGGGCACAGGCAGTGAGAGCATTGCACTCTCCCCTGCCTCACCACAGACTTCCTCTGCGAATTACAGCAAATTGCTTCAGCTTTCTCTCACCTTCGCCCATCTTTGAAACACGGGGAAATGATACCAGCCTGCCTCTCTGGGGTGTTGTAAATATTAATTCATTAAATCCTGCCATGGAGCTCGCTGGATAAAGTGGGAAGTGCTATTATCAAGGATGTGTTTGCTTTTATGGAGCCTCAGTGCATCATGCTAGTGTTTGAGTGGTTGGGAGCTCCGAAGGGCTTGGCTGGGCCAGCCCCAAGAGCCGATGCACAGCCTTCAGGAGGCACACTGCTCTGGCACTCTGGCTAACGGCTCAGGTGCATCTTAAGGGACTTTCAAATTAATTTGATAGTTCCAGGCAGAGCTTGTAATTGCATTAATAACACAGGTGTGAAACTGCAGTCTGTGTTCAGTGGAAGAACCCGAATTCAAAGTAACACCCTTTTCTGCCTTTGGGATCATTGTAAGAGCAAGCCCAGGTTTTTCAACCAACTTTTTGAAACCTAAAAAAGAGGAAAAACCTTTTTTCTGAGGGTGTTGCTGTTTTCCGAGCAGCTGATCATGATCTGTTGTAGCTTCATTAAAAACATGTTTTAGGAGGAATTGGAAGGCTTCCTGTCTTTCCTGGAGAAGTACAAATAATGGATGCTGTTCATACCAATCTCCTTTTTTCTGTTTAAAAAGAATATATGTATTTTATTAGGACTTTGGGACAATCGGAGTTTTATTTGTCACCCCTTCTCAAGGCCTGTGTACCTATTGCAGCCAGTGATAGAACAAGGGTTAAAAGAGTCAGACAGAGGGCCCTAAAAATTTATCACAGAGAAATTATTTGACAGGTGAAATTACATAAGCTGCCTGAATCACTGTTTATTGTTTATGGAGTGTTGTGTTGTGGAGCTGAGTTTCCCTGCCAGGGCAAGAAGAATGGGACTTGGCCAGTTCTTTTTGTCAACCCAAGAACTTTTGGTAGGACCATGCGGCTGGCTGCAGGACAAAGAGCTCTGTGATTGCCTCTGTACACCATGCCTGCCACAGCTGGAGCAAAGTAGAAAAAGGGCCCCAAATTTCACAATCCATAGTTTTTAATTTGTGCAGTATTGGTGGTATTCTGTAATAGCTCTCAGCTTCATGGGGAGAAGGAAAATTTATTGTAATACTGCAATGAGTGAATTGCATTGGTTCTGGCTCATCTGAAATTTAGCGTAGAGGCCACTGTTTGTTGCAGAACCAAATTCTGACAAGTTAATTTTGGTATGCCATTGAATTTTGAGAGAAGTTACGTGTCCCTCTTAGAGTCTGAGCTTCACAAGGCCCTATTTTCTTAAAGCCAGGGGATGCAGCACTGTAATTAGGGGCAGAGCATGGCAGGTAGCACAGACATTCAGTGCCCACATGATTTTCCTGTGGACTGTTATGGACTCATCCAACCTTTAGTCAGGCTGAAATTAGTTGAGCCAATATGGGATGTGTCTAATCTCAGATTTTTCCAAGCTGCTTAGCACAAGGTTGAAGACACTTTCCTTACGAAAGGTGAAGAAGATGGTTGCCTTCATGGCAAACCATCGGTGCTTTGGCAAGCAAAATAATCTTTGTGCTGCCGACAAGGAGGGAAGCCAGGAGTGGGTGAGTGAGCAGAAGAGCAACCAGAAGGGAGCATCTAGAAATAGAGAACTATCCTGGCTCCTGGTCCAGTGATTCAGGAATAAGGTGAAGGTTAATGTTTGTCTGCCCTCTCCAAAGCCCGTGTCTGCCACACACCAGCTTTGTTGTAGCTTCACAGGGGAACTCTCAGCGTGCTTGCTCTGCAACAAAAGCTGGAAACAGTTTTTCAGAATCCTACCTAGAAATTTAAAATCCTTTCATTGTTGTTCTATATTACATCATATTCTATTTTATTACTTGTGTGGGCTGTTGAGGGCCTCATAGCTGTGCTAGGGCTTTCATCCTTTCCTTTTCCACTGTATATTTTATTAAGACCTCTTTTTTATTTTCGTAGCTTTCATGCTGATGCAAGCACTAGTTTTATTTCCAGATTGATTCTGTAAACTAAATATTGTTCTTGAGCCTGGTAGCAAATCAGCTCTCTCTGGCTAGTATTTTGAATTCCCAGCTTGGGAGTTTTCTTTATTTAGAGCTTGATTCATAAAAAATTTACATGCTATTTAAAGGTTATTTTTTCTTGCTTTACTCTGATACAAGTTTAGAATTCCCCATTTTACACGCAAATAGAGAAAAGAAAAAGGATATATTCTATGCTTGTGTCTGCAGACAAGGTCTATTGAAAATGGAACAGGTGCAGCTTGGGCAATTATATATAAATTGCATTTATCTTGCACCTTTGACCGCTTTGCTATGCTCTGGCCACTAATCCATCTCCATTGGGACTACATCTAACATCCAAACCCCTGAGCAGCTTCAAAAGAGCTGCCTTAAAAAAAAAATAAAAACAAACTGTCACAAAAATGTTTCCTTCTTTCTTCCGAAGAGTGGGATTTCTGTTTGGCCCCCTCCCATGGAAAAGAGACCCACTTGCCTTAGGCAAAGGATGGGTGATATTTAGTCTGGGACCAGTGACAGCTTGTGATCTGATGTCTTGTGACTTTTATACCACTGCAAATGGGAAATGCACAGCTTTTCAGTCAAAGACTTTTAGCCCAGGAAGATTGAGAGATACTTGCTGTCAGAGATTTTTTTGTTGTTGTCTTGTTTTAACAGAAATGTAATTTTAGAGTCTTTGCAAACAGATTAGTTATAATTTCCCCCCTGTAGATTGAGCGTGGGCTCCCATGGGAACCTGTGTTTTGCAATGAAGAAAAAAAAGGCCCAAACATTTCCTCTAGATATTTGTGAGAGATTTGTCATTTAATTTCATTGCAAAATGTGGCATCTACATCACTCATCCATCTGACGAAACAAAAGTGTTTCATGAGCCCTTCTGTGAGCTTCCTTGGGTCCATCTCTCCTAGCTCCATCCCCCATGGGTCACACAGGGGAGCTCGGATGGGACTGGATACAACCTGTGGGGTGGGATGTCAAATCTGCTTCCTTTTGACTTATGTCTACCCCAACGATGTCATGAATGTTGTGACATTGCATGACAGTGCTCTAGGACAAGGTGATGGCTTCAAAATGAACAAGAGTGGGTTTAGATATTAGGATTTTAGATATCAGGGAGATATTATTAGATATTAGGAAGAAATTCATCACTGTGATGGTGGTGAGGCTCTGGCCAGGTTGGACAGGGCTTGGAGCAACCTGGGATAGTGGAAGGTGTCCCTGCACATGTCAGGGTGTGGAATGAGATGAGCTTTAATGTCCCTTCCAACCCAAACCAATCTGGGATCCTGTGGTTTCCTAAAGTTGTAGATCCTCCTCATCCACCTACAATTGCAGACTTATCCCCATCCACAGTGTAAAATACCTTAGTCCAGCTTTATTTTATGACCTACTAACACATTGTAGGGATTAAACACTCCTTTAAAATGGCTGAAATACTGGGTTTTGCACATGAGGGGAAGAAAATAATTCTTCTGCAAATGTTCAGAAACCTGATACATTTAAAAACATATTTCAATTAGTGTTGTAACAGCTGCACACTGAGCACTGCTAAGGTATGTTCTGTGGTGACTGAACAAAGAACTTTGCCCGAGCTGTCAGGTTCCCTCAGATCAAAACTGAGGCCTTGAAATGGATGTGGTAGACTAAATAGCTCTAGCATTGCCTTTTTAGTACTAACATAAATTGGTATGAAAATATGAAGTATTTTAATTTATTAATTTCTGAATTAATTTATAAATTATGGATGATTCCCTGCCAGGCTACATCTGTGTATGGCACGAATGCCATGTGTAAGGGCTGAGCAAAGCAGGCAAAGACTGAGGGATGAGCACGTCATCCAGCCTTTGGAAGGGTGGGTGGAGGCAAGTCTGGATGAGAAGCAGTGGTGGTGGTTGACTTCTGTTTCAGGGAAGGAAAAGTGCTGGGAGCTAGATGGAACACAACTGTGGGGCGAGAATCATAGATAGGATGGTTTGGGTTGTAAGGGATCATTAAAAATCATCTAGTCTCTGCAATGACCAGGGAAATCTTCAACCAGACCAGGTTGCTCAGGGCCCTGTCCAATCTGACCTTAAATGTTTCCAGGGATGGGACAGAGAAGGGTGTAGTGGGCATCAGATGTAGTGTGCATCAAAAAAAAATCAGGGAATTCGAAGTAATGGAGAAGTCATGGTGGAGAAGTGGAACAAGACAAAGGTTGAGCTTGTTGATGTTAGGGAAAAGTAAGTCAGAGGGAGGGACTGAGACAACGTGGGCAGTTCAGTGAGGAGGACACTAAAAAGGTGCCGAGGAAAAGCAGATAGTCTGCGAGGAACAAAAAAAGAAACAAAATCAGCAATTACAGAGGTATTAGTGAGGAGTCATCAATGTGTTGCCCTGAGGATAATCAGCAGAACAACTGGGTCACGGCCGATGTTCATCCCGCCGGGTGTTGGTAGCACTGGGAAAGCTCCCACCTCACCCGAGAGGGTTTTCCACTGGCAGTGCTGGGGTTTGAGAGCGCTTAGGCTGAGAGTGCTTTGGGATTTTAGGCTAATTTGAGTAAGTGACTTGATCGTGCTTAAATCTCCTGAGCTAAGACTCTGGGATTTCCCCTTCGTGGCTAAACTTGTGCCCTGAATCGCAGGTAGCTGACTCCAGCTCTGGATTTGGTGCACCCCTAGGTCAAGGCTGGAGGTTCAAAGCCAAAATACATTTATAGCTCAAAGCCCAGAGTTTTCTTTGAGTTTGACTTTTAACCAACAGGTTAAATTGGCAGAAATGCAGATTTAGGAAACAGCTCACACAAGTAAATCTGCTATAATTCAATATGTCAAGTTTGAATTTTCAATTTTACTATAAAGAGAAATAAAGGAGAAAAAGAAACCTTGTGTATGTGCAGGCCTAGGAAACTCTCTTACAAAGAAACGCAGTCTGAGCCCTAATTTCCAGGCATCTACTAGTTTCCCTGTCACTTGGGTTACTTTAGCTGTGGTTTCTCCTGTATTTTCCTTGCTGCCAGATCTCCCCTTCATTTCATAACACAATTTTGGCTTCCTTGAGGATTCGTTAATCACACCTTATTAAATGTGAACTTTCACAGTGGGACTTGAAGGTAGCTGTGACTGGATCGAAAAAAGAAATTAGCATAGTCCTTGGTATTCATTCTTAACAACTTTGCTATGAAAGTGAAGTTTTTTCTGTGCCTGACTTTCTGTGCTCTCATGTCCTGGGGAAAAAAAGCAGATCAGGTTCATAAGGGAGCAGCTTGAGTTTTCCTGGAAGTTGACATCCTTTAGTGGTCTGAAAGCATTTATAATTTTTCCTGATGGATTTCCCTTCCATGCTGGTGCTTCCTAGCCCTTTGCTCTTGGCTGGCATGCCACCGTACTCATCCTCTCCTTGCTTTTGCTTCTTTAAAATTAAAGAAACACCACACTTTCACAACTGACAGGATGGGAGGGCTCTGGTGTGAAGTTTATTCCTGTTCTGGTCACATGCTGCATGAGCTAAGTATGATAAATATGCTTGAGGAATCAGGCCAGTTCACTAATAAGTTCCTAACGATCTGCTCTAGCAACAGGACATGCAAAGCAGGGATCCACATTTCAGGCACCAAATACCAGGATTTTAATATCCATGAAAAATTGCATGAAATATAAAATAATGACCAATTGGCACCATATGTGCCTGCATGGTTGCACCACTCAGCTGAATGACACTTAGATTATAATTTGACATTTACAAAATTTAAAAAAAAAAAAGAAATCTGGCTTAAGGTACTAATCTTTGATTTTATTTTTTGCCTTCTGCAATCTAAGTTTGGTGATCGGTCTTCACTAATTCCAATCGTTGCACCATATGTTATGTCTGGATATCTCACGGTTGCATCATGCTTTGCTGAGTTTTGTCGTGTGGCATCATGCTGACAAGTATTTTTTGTCAGCTCTATTTTGGAATTAAGCTTTCAGTATGGCAGTTCTGGAAGGTGTTGAAGGCATTCCTGTGCTATTTGTGGCCTGGGATCAACCAGATGTGTTTAGGCTTGGCACTGGTTTTGAGTTTCAAACATTGGTTCGAAACTGTCTGAAATGCCAAAGGAAATACTGTTTTCTGCAGCTTAACACCACTTTAGCACTCAGCGAGTGGCTGACAACATTTTATTTAGAAACCCCTTATGCTTCTGTGGCAGATGTATGTATTTGTATTTGCTCACGTGGTGGGGGAAAAATGTCTTTTGGTCCTTGAAGGCTTCCTCCCGCAGATGAGGGTTGGTGGAGGGGACCCCTGGTGTGGGTTGGGGTGTGTCCAGCTCAGGTTCTTCTGCCAGCAGCAAACCCCTCATGGACTCAGTGAGTCCCAACTCTCTCTTGCTGTCACCAGAGCTCTCAGGAGTATCCCTGGTGTGTTGGCTCACCTTGGGGTGCTGCAGGTGGGGAAGGGTTGAGCAGCGGCTGGCCTGTGGCTGTGTGGCACCACCGGTGAAGGCACAGAGATAAGATGTTGGCTTCCTGCTATTCATCAGCCGCATAACAAAGAAAACTTTAAGAAACAAAGGCTTTCTCTACAGGCTAATCTCTTCAGCGAGGCGGGGAAAGAACTACGGCGTGTATGTGATGCTGTCAGCAGAATTATTTATAAATAGGGATATTTTTCGAACATTTTCATGGGTGTCAGCTGCTCGCTAGAGCTGCCAGTTTTCCATTGATGCTCTCTGAGTCATTTTCTTTATTATCCTGAGCTGCTTGAGTAAAATTACTACAATCAACACCATGCAAACCCTAAGTTGTAGCATAAATGTGGGGTTGTTATTTTGGTTTTTTTTTTTTT
>VZRO01004341.1:123025-152148 GCA_013397915.1 Daphoenositta chrysoptera
AAGGGATGCCACTCACTAGACCAGGTCTTATCTAATACAACCTTTTTTTTTTTTTTCTTCTGTTTTTGGAGGAAGTATCTCAGTACATGGGTACATTTGGCAATTTAAATCCTTTGAAGGACTTCGGCTTCATACTCAAAACCTGAGCATTCACAGCTCTTGGTGAAGTGCCTCATGTTTTGATGCAGGAGAGTTTTAAGGTAGGATGCCATTCTTGGGTCAGATGTGCTTTTTCCAGCATTCTTACAAAAGAATGCAAAAAATTACACCTAAGCTCAACTCAAGCATATGAGTAACATCAGGGGATTACTCAATGTCTGATTTCAAGACTTTGAATCACTGAGGCCTTAATTACCACAATGGCAACTGCAAAATGTCACAGCCCCAACCACTGTCGTGTCCACACAATGCTGCTGTTTTCTTTCCCCTGTTAAGAATAGATTTTCTCATTCATATTGCAAGTAAAGAAACATCTTTGGGCTGCAATCTGCAAACAGCAAAGTCATTAAACAACTGACTTCAGTCCATGTGAGCACTGTTACTTGCCTGAATAGTAAAAGCAAAACCAGAGCCTTGGTGAACAACCCACCACAATCACAGGGTGACAGCACCACAATCAATGGTTTATAAGTTCAAGACACAAATGAAGATGTTCATGCGTAGGTGTCCACACAAATGGGTCTGTGGGTATTAACTCTTAATAAAAATTGTTGAATATTTTTACCCAATAAACTACCCAGCAAATATTACTGAAGTATATGATGAAAAAGTCTCCTTTTCTACCAGCTCTAAATGAGAAATGAGCCTTTGGGCTTTTTGGTTGACAAATAATGCAGGTATAAGAATTTGCAAATCCTGTACAGTGCATGTGGAGTCCACTGGCTCTAGACACACATCCACAATCTGGAGTTGTGCAGCCTGAAGTAAACACAGCTGTGTTTATCTGAATGTGTGATCCCATGTACATGGGAGAAAGTTCAAATAAATGCACTCTGTGCGACGATGCTGTAAATGCAGCGACTGCATTTGTCAGATGTGTGATGATGCAATCTTTTAAATAAACAGAATGAGCTGTTTGTTTGAATTCTGAGCTGCAGAGACGTAAAAATATATGTACATTAATCAAAGCCAATAAAATGAAATCCAAAACAGCTATAAAATCTTAATTGAACCCTAGCTGAAAATTCACTTGTTGTCCTTATACCCAGAATAAAGTTCTGTGTGTTGGTATAAAGTGTATGGTGTAATTTTTAGACAGTAAGAGATTAAGAGAATAGATAACCATCAGTTTTGGGTTTAGTGGGCCAGTCCTGTTTTTCCTAAGAGAGCCCATTGTCTAAGACCAACTCTAGAAATTCATAGAATCCTAGAATGGGTTGGGTTGGAAGGGACCTTAAAGACCATCTCCTTTCAGCCATCTTCCACAAGACCAATTGACTCCAAGCCCTGCCCAACCTGACCTAGAACACTTCCAGGGATGGGGCATCCACAGCTTCTCTGGACGACCCCTAGGAGCACCTCACCACCCTCTGAGTAAAGAATTTCTTCCTAAGAAAAGTAAATTGTGGGATATCCCCAATTTTTCATCTTATCAACCAAAGCGGTAGCTCTATTTTACAGCTAAAATATCTTTTTTTGGGATGTGTGGTCTGCTCAGTACTCAAAAGGATCAATAGTCTGAGGAATAAGTTCCTGATGAGCTGAAGAATATGTGAAGGAAAAAGAAAAACTGAATGAATGTAGATGCTACCAAAGCTGTTGTTTTACTCAGAGTTAACATTGGCTCAGCATTTCACTATAAACTCATTCAGAACAGCAAGTTACTGGAAAAAATCCTCCACTTGAGAAATATGCAATAGTTACTGATGAGTCAGAAGTTGGAAGTAGTGACACCACCACACACTATTAAAAAGTCCTACTTTCCAATACTGTCTGACTGCTCTGCAACCCAAAATAACATCACTGCACAAGCACTGCAAAGCTTTTTTCATTTGTCTTAAGCATGTTCCCTTGGAAAACACGAGCTGTGCAAATGATCTTAAGAATGGTTACTGTGGAATTAGACCATCAAATTTCTTGACTTATGTGCTTTAAAATCTTGCCCAAAAGATGGCACTAACATTGTTTTTAGTAACATATATTGGATATAGATTTAATTCTTCCCCCATGTAAAAAGCATCTTCAAACTGGTCACAAATATATGTTGGAAGAACGTGCTTAATGTGCAGTACTATGCCAGCTGACAATTGCTGTATAGGATTAAGCTTCCCTCACATTAGGATCATCAGACACTGCACAGAAACTATTGCTGGACCAGCAGATGTGTCTGTCAAACTACAGAAACCCTGAGCTATGAAACCTTCATCCCAACCAGGACTATTTAAATCTATGTAATCTGCCATACAATATACCAGAAGAGTATCATATATTTAAATCATGCACTATTAAATCTCTTGAAAAGTATGCTAAGACTAGATCAACTTCATTGAACAATTTATATCTGATTTAAAATATTCAAAGAAGTATTACACTGTTGAATTTTATTATCAGTAATTTATTTCAGGGTTTAAAATATTTAAATTACACACCTTTTAAGGGATGGCAAATAATTTGCATGTCTTCTGAAGCAGAGGAAGCACCTATTTACAATACTTTCAGAGTTTACATTAACATGGTTATTTTGAGTGTATGCAGAGATCATATTTCTTCTTTTCACTAACCAGATCATGTCAATGGGCTTAAAGAAGGTGGGCCCCAAAAGAGCTAAAAATCTGCTGTTGATCTGGCAAGAACAGAGCCTTTGACAGGCAGAAGGCTCAAGTGGGGCTACTATAATTTACAGGAGCACTGGGGAGAAAAATTCTTCTGGCTTCAGTGTTGCTCCCACTGAAGCCAGCAGAAGACAGATATGTCCCAGCCTTCACTATTGTGAGCTTCTTCGGAACATCTGGTGGTTTTTATTTCCATGTTGTGCTCCTTCCATAAGAGCAAAACTCATATGAAAACCCCAGGCACATGTTAAGACACTACGATAAAACTGAACACCAGACAAAACCAGGGCAAGCGACATGTGAAAATAAGGGAACAAATGGGTCAGTGTGAGAGGCATGACCAAATTAGTGTCAACTTCTTGCAAGCACCAGTGAAGGATAGATTTGAGGAGCAGAGAGAAGAAAGTTCCAAGAGAGAGCTTGAAAATTGATTATAAAGGCAACAGATAAATGAAAATGAAAGATAAAGAAGGGCAACACCATGGTAGGTCTTGAATGAGAAATCCAACAAATTATGCTCAATTCAGCAAACACAAGGGGTGTTGTGGGAGCCAGAGGGGAGCAGGGTTGAAACTGGGAGAGAAAGTGGCAGGAGAGGAGGCAGATGGAGAGTGATGTGTGAGATGGGAATGCCATCCCTGCAGAGAAGCCAAAGGGAGATGGAGCCGTGCAGGAAAGGGTGTGCACGGCCTGGAGGCACAGCAGGGAAATGGGGAAGCAGTGGGATGGAGAGATGTCAGAGGTGAAGGAATCACTCATATTGGTGCAACGACAACAGCGAGGAGAGTGAGGAGGACCTCCTGGCTTCTCTTTGTGGGAGCCACGTGGCAGCTCCAATCTGGGGATTGTGCACTTGCCTATACTGAATTTAACCCCAAAATGAGGAAGAAAATGAACGTGAATTATGGTGACATGATGTATACAGAGCTTTTCACCCAAAAAAGATGTACCACAAGTGAGGAGGACGAGGAATTGCAGGAGCTGCCCCAAAGTACATTTAACACTTAGCATCACTTCCTTACAAAGTCAAAGTAATTTATGCCCCCAGCTTGCTGCTCTTCTGCTAACAAACCCCTCCTGAAATCAGTCAGTTAAAGAAAGGCAAGGAAAAGGAAGATGAGCTTCCTGGGGAGAGAAGATCTCACCACTGGCTTTTACTTTTTGTTTCAGTTTGCCAGAGACAGAATCATATTTCCTTTTAGACTTGCATTTTTGTTGTTGTATCTGGAGCAAGCCAGCCTTTATCCCTTCCACCTTGAAACATTATTTTTCTTTGGGAGAGGAATTAATCAGCAACAAAAGAGAAGTGAGGACCAATGACTGTACCACAAAATAGTAACAGAGGCATCACAATGAAATCGGGGAATTTACAAAGGGGAAAATTAGATACAGCAACCGAGACCACCAACCACAGGTGGGTTCTTTCATATTAATATAAACCCCCTCAGTTAAGAGGACTCAGAAGAGCGTGGTAGCAATTATTGTAAGCTGCCATCACCATTCCTGTCGAGGTTCTGTTCAGTCCACAAGAAAAATCTCACACCAGGTTCAAAGGGCCTGAAAATCCCCAAACCATTGCCGGGAAACTCCCCACAATATCCCTGCACACAGAATTTTGGTGGGGTTTTTTTTGTGCTGCAACACATCTGATTATCTACATAGAACCCATTGCCTTTGCATAAAAGTAGAGGTGCTCATCTGGCTACAGACCCAGCAAGCCGTCCTGTAGGAACATATCTGGGGGAAAAATATCTCCTACAATAGGGTGCCGGACCATAACAGGACTCTGCTGCCCTGTCCACCCCCTCGCTTAATGAATTTTTCAAAAACCAAAGGGAACTGCCATCCTAACAACAGGAACTGGACAATTTGCAGTAGGTGCTACGCATGGTAGTGCTAGTAGCAGCAGGAGTGCCATGAATATGGAAGTGAGGAGCTAACAGGAGGAAGAGACATTTGGAGAGAAGTATCTTGCTCAGCTTCTCATAACAAAAACTAGTTTTAAAATCTTCAGCAGTGAAGCAAATGGGTAGGGTGTCACCAGTTCAGCTGAAAACTCACTTGCACCTTATGGTCACCATCTGTGGTGTGGAACGTTTTCAACCTTGACAAAGCAGATTTGTCCGAGGATATTTCCGCTCTTTGAAATAAGAGAATTAGCTGTGGTAAAACCGGAACCCGTGTTGGCACATCTACACTCAGGCGATCTCTGGAAGGGGGAAAAAAAAAAGAAGTATATCATTGCAACAAGCGTCTGGTTGCCAACCTGTAAAAAATAACACCCCGCCACCCCCAGCCAGCTCCAGCTGTGTCAGTGCTCAGCAACACCAAAGGCCACTGGCTTTTCCTCCTCCTCTTTAAAATATGAAGTGCCTTTTTAAAAGCCCATGAGAAGAAAGGCACATGCAGCAGGTGGTCACATCTGTGCCCACCTCCCTCCATCCTGAACAATTTGTTCCTGAGTGCTTCTGACGAGGAAAAAGATGGAAACTCTGGGTGTGAAAGGAGGATGAGGGTGGGTGGAAGAGGATAAGGGCAGGCACTCCTCTCCCATCTCAAGGAGAAACAGAAGATCTTAAAGCCCATGAGCTGTTTGCCCTGTTTCTCGCTCTGTCTCAGCATAACCCCTGCGGGAGAATTCCCCCAGAGCTCAACTTGCTGACAAGCACAAAAATCAACATATGTCTGAGATATGTATGCACAGCCATGCTCTCTATCACTGTTGAGATGGAGGCAACCACAGAAATATAAAACATAGATGGTTTCCTTTTGATTTGCCCTTCATTTGAGAATTCTCCATTGACTGTAATTGCACTCATAATACTGCTGCATTTGTGTATTTTTCAAAGAACTGAGTCAATAATCCAAATGATGGCTCCAGCTCTGGACACAGCCTTTCATTTCAACTCATTTAACATTTTAATAATTCCTTAAGTGTTGCAAGGTTCCTGTGTTGAGCTGGAGAGGAGCACTACAGACCCACAGCTCCTCTCTGCTTCTGCTGGGATTTTCCATAGTGACTCCAGACAAATCATTTAATGACCCCAGCCTGCAAAACGGGGATCAACTGAGTTCCTTATCTCAAAGGTATATTGTGAGGCTAAATTTGTGCATAAAACTGCAGATTTGTGGGGTTTTTTTTTTGGGGTGGCAGAAAATACTTGTCCAAATGGGTAGCTCTAGAAGTGCATCTTAAAGAGGTAACAATGCTCTCCTTCCCCCAAGCACCACCCTGAATGCCACAGATACTTTAAAGTTTTGATTTTTGGCGAAGCACAGGGCCAATTGCTACCAGAGTTAACCACAAAAAGTTTAATCTGTTCTACCCAGTTTCAATACTTTGTCCCCCCTCGATCCTCGAATTTTGCTTCTTCCCCCAATTTTTCCTGTTCCTCTCCATGAAGTGGTGGAATCCCAGGGAGCTACATTTCAGCAGAGATGAGTAGCACTGTTGGGCTAATTAGAATTCAATTAACACAGTCATATTTTACCACTTCACTCTCAGTTCTGGTGGGCAATGTCACACGCTCCAGTGACACAGGAAGTACTGCAATGAGAATCAAACATCGTTTGCTACCAGCAGCCAGTAGAGACACAGGACGGGGATTGTCTGCCTGCACAAACCACAAGAAAGGGCTCAGCTCTCACCATCAAGAGCTTCGTATGTAACTCTGGCCTTTAAAACGTGTTACAATGACTCAGAATGAGGAACAAGAGAAAATCTGCCCAAGAAGCAGTTTGTCACAATGTGGGATTAGTTTCTTGAACAGCTATAACCTCAGTTTCCTGATTCAGCAACTTTGATGACTATTAATTAAAGAAATAAAGTGAAATGGCATCGTGTTTGCATGGGATGGAGGTAAAACTGGATCCAAAATGAAAATCAGTCTGGTGGTCAAGAAAATACATTGCAGTGTGCCTGGAGTCAAGATTAGGGTCAGCAGTGAAGTTAGGGGACCCCTTGTGTGATCATTAAGTTTATCAAAGCCTTAGAAAGAATCAAACACGGGTGAAGTATTGGCCTGATTGAAGTCGGGGTGATACTTCCAGCCTCTCCCCACGAGTTTCTAAAGAGCCCAAAGCCCAGCACTGGGGCTGAAAAGCAAAATCAAAATGGAACAGATAAATAATAAATTAAATAACATAAGTTAAAGCCTTCTGGAAATGAAAACTGATTAGCCAGATTTCACAGAGGGTTTCAATTAAGGCTGTTTCTCATTTTTGTTTATCTATATTTAATACTGATAAATAATGTTATTTCATTATAAGTCTCTGACGGGTGTTTCCAGCCATTCTTAAAGGGATAGTTAGGCTTAAAAAAACCTCCATCACCTATGGAATCTGGGTTAGCAAAATGGAAAAAGCACACTTATTTTTCTGCACTAATGATGTTTGCGTGTTTTCTTGCACTCTGTTTCTCCTCCGACTTTCCAGATGCTAGAAATGGAGCTCTACCAAGAGTTCCCATCTTCTTCCTGTGTTGAAAACCTGGAATATTGACTACGCCTGTGTTTAAATGCTGTGCTTCATGATTCATTTATTCACCCCTGAGGATAGGAGAGGAAGGACCAATTCAAGAGCTTCCCATCTCACATGGTCCACGTGCCCCTGACACCTGAGCAAGGGGAAGGAGGGGTGGGTTCCCTCCAGTTTTACACTTACACCTGACACCATCAAATGCTTCTGTTCACAGAGAAAGGATGACAACATTAAAGAGCCAGTTCCAATATCATTAGGAAACACTGACCACCACTGGCAAGCCTTTATCTACCCCATGATAACCCTGATCTTACCCATTCGTGCATGGCAAGCAGCAAAACTTCCCTGGTTTCAGCTGCTGAAGATCAATGCCATGTCCTGGGCAGGAGGAAACCTCCTTTAGCTAAAAATGGTTCAGGTGAAAAGAGGTGGGCTGCTAATCGGCTTTTTTTTTTTTTTTTTTTTTTTTTTATAANNNTTTTTACAATGAAGGGAGTAAAACACAAGGTGTCTGATGTTTGCATTGCCTGGAAAACACACACTGCTATGCAAAGACAGGCTCTGAACATGATCTTCACAGACTCTGTCTGCTCTGTTCCCAACCCCAGCCTCTACAGGACTTTTAAACTCCTCCATCAGCACTTTGGGTGTTCCCCAGTGCTCTGACTGGCATTGCCATGGAAAGGAGGATGCTTTCCTTCCCCTGATGCTGCAGGAGCTGTTATGAGGCATGCAAACGCTACACTCTGTTTCTTCACATCTCAACTGGGGTTTCTGAGCTCTTGCCATGCACAAATGTAGCAAATTCACTGCTTTCCCCTCCCTGCTTCTCTTCAGGCCTAAGGCAAAAGCTGCTGCAGAGACCACCTGGGTTAAATTAGCACAATTAAACAGTGTTAAGCTGCTTGAGGAAATGCAATGCTGTTTTCTGTGTTACTGAAGTCATGGTACGTGGCTGTCAAATTACTGTTTGGGAGCAGGAGGATGACCTGTGGGAGGAGCACGGAGCCAAAACCCTCACTTGTGTGTGTAAAGCTCCATCTCCTCATCTAAAGCAAATCACAGAATCACAGAATGGTTTGGGTTGGAAGGGACCCTTGAAGCTCATCTCATTCCATCCCCTGCCATGGGGAGGGACACCTTCCACTATCCCAGGCTGCTCCAAGCCCCGTCCAACCTGGCCTTGGACACTTCCAGGGATCCAGGGGCAGCCACAGCTTCTCTGGGCAACCTGTGCCAGGGCCTCCCCACCCTCACCGGGAAGAATTTCTTCCTAATATCTACTCTAAACTCACTTTGTTTCAGTCTAAAGCCATTACTCTTTAATTTCTGAAGAGTCCAGGGGATGATCTGTTGTGCATTGTAACTGTGCTATAACCACCAGCACATCAGAGAGATGCTTTTCCAGAGCAGATGTGTGTGTTAAAGTGGAGAGGTAGGAATGTTATGCCAGAGGTCTTTTATTTGAACAACCCTATAAGAAGGAAGATGGGTGGCCTTCAGAAGAGCACAGGTAGCACTGCCCGGAGCTGTGTGGGGTGGCTGCTGCTGCCAGACCTGCTGCTGCAGGAAATCATGTTGCTGAACCAGGATGACCTTGTTACTCCAAATGGAGCCACTTTTTCTGCCCCCAGATTTTATCCAATTGTCTGTTTGTTTGGCAACCTGAGCAGAGCAGTGTCTCCAGCTGGGCTGCTGGATGTCTGAAAGACTGAGGCTGTCTGCGAGCAGATGGGAATGTTCCCGTATTTCTGTCTCCAGCTCTCAGGGACCCAACTGAGACTCACAGTGCTCAGAATGCTGAAGAAGAGTGCCCAAAAAATGCCATTGCAAATGCAGCTGGAAAGTCATCTTTTTTTATTCACTTTGATTTCTCAGGATCTTTTTTCAGCCTGAAACCCAGGTCTGGATCTAGCGATGCACAGAAAGGAAGGGTGTTGGGTGTCTGCTCATGTATCTCTGTCCTACTTCTCCCACAAGTAGGACATCTGGGATTTATGGTCACCTTGGTCTGAAGCTTCAATCTCCTGCTGCAGCAAGCGCCCACAGCCCTCAGAGCAGAGGCTGAGCTCCAAGTCAGGCTCTGTGCACTTTGCAGCACTAAAATAATTCCTGTGGCAAGGGGAAGGCAAAGCAAAAGGAACCTTGTAATTCAGTGCTGAGAGCACTCACGAGGACAGGGGAGCCTTAAGCTGTCACTCCTGCTACCTTCAAAAGTAATATCTTCCTGGTTACTAAAAACGTGTCTCTCTTGGGAGCAGCTTCCCTGTTTCCCCTGGAATTTCCCTGTTCCTGGATGACTGCATTCCCAGCCGTGCTCCCTTACTGTAGTTGCAGGCATCGTGAGCCGTGCCGGCACCCTCCCCGCTCAAGTCCAGGATAGACAGAAAACTGACTAAAGAAAATTAAGCTCCACCTTGATGTCCCACTTTTCTCAGGCTATGTTTTTGCAACTTCGTAGCAGATGGTATGTCTTAGGTATAGCACTTTGGAGATGCCAAGTGATGTCCTATCTATCAGTGTTTTTATTTAATGAGGAGGGAAATTCTGACTCCTACTTACACTTGGGAAGCTGCAAGAGGGAGACAGGTGTGATGCTATTTCATACTGCTGTATCATCTACCCAGAGCCCTTAACAGCTATTTTTAATCTGGACACTAAAGGAACTATTAATTAGGAAAACATATCCTGGTGCCTAATACAAATTGTAGAGACTCTAATGGTGTATTAGAGCATCTTAATTTTCTTCAGAGACTACAATTAGCAGTGAGTTGGTCTGCAGTATGATGATTTCTTCTTTTTTTTTTTTTTTAATCTGAGAAAATAAAGGATGCAAATATAGGGCAGCTGAGGAAAAGGGTGGGGTTCCAGCCCAAAATGCTTCAAGTGTGTCCAGTCAATACTTTTAAAATGAGACATTTCACTCAAGGTACAGCTCAATGAGGAAGAAAAATAAAAGTAACTGGGGTGTAGTGGCTGTTTTTGAAATGTGAATTAGGTGACAATATTGCACATAACTGCTCATTAAAAATGCCACAGTATTTTGCCAATTACATATAGCCAAGTCCTTTATATCTCAGCTTTAATGTGGCACAATAGTTTCCATTACCTGAACATCAGATGATGGATGTCACAATTTTGGTGGACTTTCCCTGTTGAACAGATGTAATTGAACTTTCCTGCTTTGTGGGATTGCACAGAAGGATGATTACATTGGTGCAAGATAACTTTATGTTCCTTTTCACAATTAAATCCTTTATTTTTTGAGAAATTAGACTTGTATTATTAGACAGGAAAATGCTTATTAGTGAACCAAACTTCTTCTGTGTACAGACTTGATTATTAAGTCAGCTGAAATCCAAAAATGCTAATTGAAGATGAAATACTGATCTCTTCATTGTTTCTCTGCCACATCTGAATGAAAAGGTGGGAAATTTTTCCCCCAGAGGAATGTGGATGAGGTTCATCCATGTACTTCTAAGGAAGCTGATGCTGGTGCTGATCTTACTGGGTCTCTCCAACAAGCAAGCAAACAAACTCTTTGCAGTGGCTATTTTTCATTGGAAAAATGTAGCTGAATGGGCAGAAAAAGTAAAGAAAGAAAAAAGGGCCAACAGGAAAACACTGAAAGTCGTAATCAACTGAAAGCAGTATGTGAAGAGATCATGCAGCTGATGACCTTAAAAAAAGCCTTAGCACCAGAATAAATCACCACTGCCATCACTGACTATACCTTTCATTTCCTCCGTACAAAGCAGAGGTACAAGCCACTGGGAAGCAAAACAAACACATCAGCCTCTCCTCTGCTGAGCTGGGTGGGAATCCCCCTTCTGCCACACAAATCCTCAGGCAGGGGCCCTTGTGGTCATGTCCTCGTGAGGAGGAAGAGGAGGTTTGACTCTACCTGGCCAGCTCACGAGATGTCCAACCCTTGGTGCAGCACATGGGGAATGCTGTGGCTTCTCGGACTCGTCACCAACTCTGTCAGTACTTCAGCCCTGTCCCTCCCAACATCCCCACCAATTTCCCAGCCATAGGAACGGGTTTATTTTAATCTGGGATGTCTCCAAAATAGATCGTTCATAACCGGCTTCCTTGCATTTCTAAATGCGGGTAAGAAAGTGATGAATGAGGGAGGAAGCGGGACCTATCTGAGGCTGTGCCCCCCATTTCCCTTTCCTTTCAGAAGGAGGCATAAAAATAAGCAAATGTGTCGATGTGATAGAGGCTGTTTTCATAAAAGTCCAGCCCACAACCCTCTTCTGCACTGGGAAAGCCTGCGCTGGGGCTCTGCTCCTGCCTTGGCTCTCTGCGGGAGGGAGCTGGAGCGGGACAGCACAGCCCAGGCAGCCTGCGGAGCCACGCTCCGCTTTCGGAAACGTGGAAAGGTGATCATGGATAAGCTGGATTTTGGCGGATTTTGGCCAGAACCAGAAGGTCTCAGGGATACTTGAAGGGGTTTAAGTGGCTGAACGTCAGCAGTTCCCTGCAGCCTGGTCCTGGGCTGGGGAAATTGTCCCCCATACTTCCATGAATGCTTGTAAAGACATACCTCAGGCTCAGTGAGTACCAGAGACTTGGTATTGTGCTTTAAATTAATTCTTCAGCCTATACCTTCATCTGCCATGGTACAAATGAACATTACAGGCTGAACATTAGATATTTATGTTCATCTAACAATCTGTAATAAGCTATTGGGGCAGATTTTGACATGTACATTGAAGTTATTGCTTTTTTATCAATATCACAGTACATTTGTCAGCAGAGAATAATAATTGTATTGGGATGTATATAACTGATCTTGTAGTGTGACAGTCCCTACACTGTGCACAAATTGAACACATTTCATCTTAAACACAAGGCTATTAATTAAAATCAGGCAGAAATAGAGAATTTTAAACTGCCAAGAATGGAGCATCTCTGAGCAGCACCTTCTCCAGTGTGTTCTTTCGTAAATAACTTGGATTCTTACAGGATCACCTACTTGTCCATGGATTTGTTTGTTACAGCATGCTAGAAGAAATGCCAGGTCAGAGGTCTGAAATCAAGGGCACAAGAGGTAGGACAAGGCTGCTGTAAAAGGATGAGAGCATATTTCTGAATTTCAGCAGGCATCAAGCAGCATCTGCTGTAGTTATGGCAGCAAGAGGAGCTTTTGTTCCATTCCTTGCTTTTCACACACCAGTAACTTAGACAAATGCACTGCATATGTGGACACAGGTAGTCATCTGCACTTTTCACAAGTGTCCAGCCAACTCTGAATTTTAATTACTTCTAACTTCTATATTAATTTCCTTCCAACCTGGCTGTTTCTTCTACAGCCAATGCTGGACTAAAGATGAGGCTAAGTTTCAAGAAATAGTAAGTTTAAAGCAAGAAATCATTTTAAAATGACAAATCTTAACTCACGTGCACTAGAATATACAGGATATTATGCACAAGGAAGGAAAAAAAAAAACCTTTAAAAGAGCCAGAAGCAGCACTGAAGATCTGGGAAGGATTTCTCTGCCAGAGTTTAATGGAGATCATAAGAGAGAGAATGAGTCAGACCATATTTAGAAATTAATTGCCCATTACCCAGGTGTGATGATGGTTGATGTTAAGATGTTCAGGTTGCTGAAGCTGTGAAATGTGGTTATTTTTATCAACTGACCAAAGTGTAATAAAACTGCAGTAAAATTCCCTGGGAGAAGTTATTGATCAATGTTTGCCTCTTCTGGCAGAGTATAAAGAAGAGGAAAAGGAGCTGTACCTTACACCAGAGTAAAAGTCAGCCTTGACAAGTTTGAAGAGTTGAGATTTTTATGGCATAAAAAATCCCTAGGCCACAGCATAAAATAAGGCAAAATGAATGCCGGTAAGAGCAAGACCAAGTGGTACAGAATGGGAGGTCAAGTATTAGAGAAGCTCTAACCTTGTAATCAGCTAAAGGCTTAGATTTCATATTTCAGTTAAAAGTTACGATGCAATTTCAGTATTAAGACCAGAGACAGAGAAAAAAAAACGTGGAAGTAAGTGCCAGTCATCTTACCAAACTTACCAGGATTTTCTGTTAGAAGCAGGAGATGGACCTGCATGGATACATTCCTGAAACTGCAGCAATTTTCACAACAAGCAATGAGGCAGTGCAGAGGTCAAAACAGGATAGGGAGCAGGACAAACATTGAGAGAGGATACTCTTCCATTGGGTGTACCAAAACACAATATTGTGAATGTATGTATTTCTTTCCTATTTGTTTAAGTGTCTTACCATGGTACTTTTCATTAGAAACATAATTCTCCTTTGCCCTGAATAGTTTTGCTAATTTTAGAAGCAAATTCAAGTTTTGAAAAATCTTCTTCTTGCCATGGAAGGGTGCTAAGGGAAAACAATAGGATTTCTCACCTTTGAGTATCCAGATTAAGTGATATCTATTAATTTCAGCATCTCTGGTTGTCAGATCTGCCCACCTCTGCTTCCAACAGTACCTGTTGGAACAGTTCTGTGACAGGGGCCCAAACCTTTGCAGTCAGCTGCTTGTTGGTTCCTACTGCAACAGGTTTTCCATCTTCTGATAACAATACCACAGGCAGCAGTTGGAATAGTTTCTTAGAGTGAAGAAGATTTTTCTGCCTTTTCATTCCCATGCACAGACAAGACAAGGCCTGGTTTAGCTTTTAAACATGACAGTGTAGCTAAAGTTGCTTTTAAGCTTAAATTCCCTGTATCTCCTCTACATATGCTTCATATTCCAGCACCTAAAGGGGCTCCAAGGGAGCTGGACAGGGACTTTGAACAAGGGCATGGAATAACAGAACAGCTTCATGCTGCCAGAGGGCAGGGTTAGATGGGATATTGGGAAAGAATTGTTCCCTGGCGAGGCCCTGGCACAGGGTGCCCAGAGAAGCTGCGGCTGCCCCATCCCTGGCAGTGTCCAAGGCCAGGCTGGACTTGGAGCAGCCTGGGATAGTGGGAGGCATCCTTGCCCCTGTCAGAGGGTGGAACTGGATGATCTTTAAGGTCCCTTCCAACCCAAACCTTCTGGGATTCTGCAGTTCTACAAAAATGATGTGACCATGTTTCTATATTACCCAGTAATATATTATGCACTAATAAAATAATCATTCACAAAACACTCCTTAGTTTACTATGCCAAAAAACAAAAAAAAATCCATGACAAGTATAATCTAGGAAAGATCTTGTTCCACTAACAACTTCCATAAACAGCTACACATAATTTTTTCCAGAAATGAGTCAAAAGATCGCTCGCTAAGTCACTGGCTGGTGCAAAATAGATGTCATTAGGTAAAACTCACTCCAGTGAAATCCAAAAGGGCATAACGATGAAGAGTACCATGGGCTTTCCTTTGAAAACGTTGTTTCCCACACACCTGCTAGGCTGGCACAGCTGAATTTTCCCATTCTTGTCAAATCTTTCCTGTTTAGGATGAGTAATAGTGTCAGATTTCTGAAGTAATACACCACTTAGTGTCGTACTCCCCGGTAAAGTTCCTCTATAACACTTTTATTTGCAAAGGTTACTATGACAGCTGCTTGGCTGAATATATTTCCAAATTGGGTATTTATGTTCTTCCATAGCTATTTGAATTCTTCTTTTACTTCATGTGTTGAATCTAAAATAAAAATTTTATCAACTTTGGAATGTAATTCATTATTTAATTTATCAGGATCATTCTCTTTAATCACTATAATTCACCTCTTCTTTTGTAGGGTATATCCATCTTCTGCCTTCAATCTTTAACTGACTGCAGTTTTATTTGCTGCACCTTTTTCATCTTTTATTAATTGATTGAGCTGTGACAGCTCCTTTTGAAACGGCAAGCAGAAAATACAGAATGTTTTCATAGATTCTGAGGCCATCACAGTTCTCCAGCCTCCCATCCTGTGTGGGGTGGATCACAGACATTCACACAATCCATCTCAATTTTGAGTTATTGAGTCTGCAGCTCAGTCACTTGCGGTTGACTTGGAACATATCTTCTAGGAAGTTTTCCAATTTCAAAGACTTCAAGTGACAAAAATTATCCCACATCCCATGTGCAGTATCCAAATGTTAAATTGTTCTAACAGCTGAATTATGTGCAATCTTAAAAATTTACACCTCATTTCTGGTATAACTTTTTCAGCTTGGGTTTATAGACAGACGACCATTTTCTGCCTGTATCTTCCTTGTGATTAAAAGGACTTGCGGAATTGTGTATCTTCTCTGATTTATTTAATGGGCTTAAATGCAGGCTGAAATTAGTAGTATGTAACTGCAAAAGGATTTTTAAAGAGATAATTTAAGGGCTCACTGGACAGCTTTGAAGGCAGTTAGTGAACATGCAGCTGGGTTTTAAATATATATATATATAAATATATGTATGAGGGTTATGTTGTTATATATAGAGGCTACAGGTGTGGAGAAGGGACTAGATACCCAAGTTGGGAATTTCTGTAGGGAATCTCCTATACCAACACAGCTGTTTAAAGGTTAGTGAGTCCAGGGCATGATCAAGTTTCTATCTCTACTTCCTTCCTCTCCTTCATCTTCTTGTGGGCATCTTGGAAATTGGTCCCAGATGGGTAAGGTAAATACATCAGGTGTTTCTTAAACACAGAGGGAAGAGCAGGGTATGAGAACTACAGCCTGTGATGTTTCAGGGAGTGAGGGAAATTACCAGACACTTCATGAAAAGTCTTTTTTTTTTTTCTTTTAGATTTTCCTTAGTAGCTTGGCAACATGTAATTCTCCAGTCTCCCAAACCCTGTCATCTAAGTTATGTTAGGATTCAAACAGCTAGCAGACTGTAAACAGGAGAGATTAGTCATCCTCAGATCCCCAGAATTACCATTTTGGAAAGAGGGAGAGTGGTTCCTGTACGACCCCGCGCTGTTTACATTGGGGTAGCAGCAGGGAAGAACATGGGAAAATCAGATATAAATGGCACTTCAGAAAAAAATTGAAAACATTTGCCAGCACTGCAACCTACTACGTAATAGCTCCTGAGTGGTGCTCAGCCCTGTCTCACAGATGCCCTTCAGTAGGATGAACCCGAGCATCACAGTCTAGTGAGCGGGAGACAGTCTGCTGCTCTGTTTGAGCTGAATTCCCTCCTCACCATGGTGACCAAGAGAGCTATATCTGATCTGCTATTCTGGCAAGGTCCTCCATCATTTCTCTGTCTTCTCAGCGCAAGCCTCCTCATCGGTGTTTTCCAAGAAACCTCAATCACTCTACCTGACAGAGCTGGACTTCCTTCCAGCAAATGAGCACAAGGGCCCAACACTGTCTTTGGGAAAATATGTTCTTCCCTCCTGGAAGGATTCCAAAGGGCAGGCTTTCCCAGAAAACCCCGTTGAGGACCTGAGAGTAGCTGCCCCAAAACTGTGTTTCAATTTGTGTCTATAAACACTAAAATAGAGTAAGGTAACGGGATGGGTAAAGGTGGGGCCTTTCAGTGCCTAAAGGGGACTTATAACAAAGAGGTGAGCAGATGTTTTAGTAGGGTCTGTAGTAACAGACAAAAGGATAATGGCTTTAAATTAAAGGAGGGTAGATTCAGGCTAGATATTAGGAAGAAATTCTTGGCTGTGAATGTGGTGAGGCCCTTTTATTTGAACAACCCTATAAGAAGGAAGATGGGTGGCCTTCAGAAGGGCACAGGTATAGGCCCTGGCATAGGTTGCCCAGAGAAGCTGTGGATGCCCCATCTCTAGAAGTGCTCAAGGCCAGTTTGGATCAGGTTTGGGGCACCCTGGGATAGTGGTAGGTGTCCCTGCCTGTGGCAGGGGTTGGACTAGATGGCCTGTAAGGGTGTCTTCCAACCCAAACCATTCCAAGTCTCTCTGGTGCCATTTTATTCTGCACTGGAGCGCTGACTTTACAAACACACAGCAGGTCATCCTGAGGTTTGCAGCTCCAGCTCTGGGATTGCAAGTCGGAGTGATGTTACCTTTAGCTGAGACAACCCAGTCTCAGAGGTGCCGTAAGAGTCATCCAAGCCCTGTGCTATTGTTCCTGCTGCTGTGTTTTGTCTGGGCAGCCCCAGCTCTTATAAACAGGAAACCAGAGACTTCAGATGATTTCTCCGCTTGAATAGAGATTGGTACAAGTATTCGAGATTGCTGCCCTTCTTCCAAACAAAACTCATTTATATGAATATTCATAGGCAATTAAACTGTTGTGACTACTTAAGGAAATGCCTGGACTTACATATAGATTAATGTGCGTGTGTTTAGGCTACAGGTCTTGCTCCAGGACCTACGGATATCAATCTATTGTTTGGTCCTTAAGCTGCCAGCAGGCATGTTTTTCTCCTGAAACTCTTCTCCCATAAATACCAAATAAAACTATAGTTTGTGCAATAGTCCCAGAGATATCGGTTGACCCAGACTGTATTTGTTTGCATGAGACATCTTTACAGCACTCTGGGGAAAAACCAGAGTTTCAAAACCAGAACATCTATCCTCAGACAAATCTGCTGAACCGTGGAGCTGTATTTCCTGACTTCCAGGTATTTCTTTTGGAGTAGATACAGTAACACTTGTACATCATTCTGAGTCACTCCTTGTGCATATGTGCACATTACATCCATTTTCTCCCGCGCTGACAGGGCATTGCCAAACGATTTAGTTTAGATAGAGCTGGCTCTTCAGCATAATTTTTCACACACACATTTTAGCGCCCTGAAAGCTGAATTCTGATTCACAACCTTTTTGGAATTTGTTTTTCACCGTGGTTTATGCCAAAGATGTTTTATTCATATAAAACAAATGCCTGACATTTGTTTCATTAAGATATTAAACTTGCACTCCGTTTGCTCTCCTGGAAGACACCAGCCATGCAAAGGATTGCCAGACCAGGCTCTGGCGTGGGCATGGCTGAGGGACTTGGAAAATGGCATGCGAGATCATCTTTTGCAGCTCTAACTAGGCAAGCCCTGTTCAGAGCCCTGATTCAGTGGCTATTAAATAAAGCAGAAAAGCACCCAACCCCACCCTTTGCAGCTGGAGCTTTGTCTGAATGTGATAAGAGATCATTAATTTTCAATTTGACCTCAGCCTATAACATTCAAGTGGCCTCTTTGTTCTCGTAGCGATGTTACAAGCAAGGTCTGAGTCAAGGGAACAGGAACGGAAATATTAAAATAGTCCTAAAAACCTCTTTGCTCTTGTGATCTTGCTCCTCCTAACTTAAACTGAGCACACCTTATCCATCGGACCATCACGGCCCCACGGCATGGATTTCCTCTTGGTGACTGCTTCTTTCCCAGAACAAACAGCCCTGGTCAGCCAAGGTGAGCAGTTGTGCAATGGTAATAAAGGATATTGAAACTCTGCTGCAAAAACATGTTGTGAACAAATCACTGGGGTAAAGTTTATTTATATCAAATGTCTGTGTGTAGCATTTATAACAAACCAAAGTCAGAATAAAAGCTGAAATTCACTGATTAAAGTGCTTGCTGTGAATAGCTCATACAGCTCTGAATTCAAAGACAGAGTTGAAGAAGTTGTTATTACAATCCACAGCAAAAAAAGCTATTGTGAACCTATGGGCACATCAACAGCTGTCTATGGAAAATTATTATTATTAGAGAACAGAAAATGTCCTATTTTTAACAGATAATCCCAGAATCTGGGTTGAATTAGAATGAAGGAGAGCCCATCTTCCACATCCTTTTTCATTCAGGCATTTGGCAAGCTGAGACTTTGCACAATGTAATTTAGGATGTTTAAATTGCTGTTTTTTACTAGTGGTTTCTCATTGCAATACCTCAAATGCTTCAGGAGAGGACGTAAGGCTTGGGTCCTTCTGTAAATACACAACTGCTTCCTATGGCTCTTAGGTGCTCTAGGCTGCTCAGTTTGGGTTTACAGGGTTGGAACAAGGTTGTTTTAGGGTTGTTTTAATGTGGTTTTTCTGCTTTCAAGTAAATCCAGTTTTCCATCGACTAACTCATGATTTGTACTGAAACAAACCTTTAAATCCTAAGATTCTTCTCCCTCTGACAGAATTAACAGGCCTGGATGGCACCAGAAGTTGGACTGGCAATCATTAGAGACTTCATTTTCTTTTCTCTGTGGATGCTCTGGAGGAAGAAATCCTGCTGGGAAATTGTCCTATCAAGTATAAGGAAAAGAGATGTGCAACAGCTTGATTGTGTTTTCAGAAACCTTCACAACAGCCTCAGACCTGCTCAGAAGCCTTTGGAGCTACATGGCCAGAAAAAAATCCTACATGTCAAGTAACTGACCTCAAAGAATATCTTCCTTTATAGATCTGAACTATTTTATGCAAGTTTAAGGGTATTGGAAAGGGAGACATGATGGCTTGACTTAGTTAAGATGTTTGGTGACTTCTAGTCAGAGTCAAGCACAAAAACTATTGGGGTTTTGTTTGGGTTTTTTGATGATGCCTTTAGACCTGTAGGTATACATAGCCTTTCTGTGAAAAAAAAAAAAACAAAAAAAAAAAACCAACCTAAAAACCAGTGTGGGTTTGACAAAATTTCAGTTTCCTGATGATATGTGCTCAGACAATCAGGGAAAACAAGCAATATTATCTGGCTTCCACCACCTTATGTGACCTACGTGAACAGCTCAGGCAGAAACTGAGCCCTGATAACACTGACGATAAATATACTTACGGGGGAAAAAAATATTGTGAAATACTTTCACAGACAAATGGTGATCTTGAGCAATTTTCTCCTGGTCAGTGGGCAATGCTGAAACTTGAGCCCAGCACTGATTTTAAATATTTTTGCTCTCGTCAGCTCTGGTATTAATCTGCAGTGCTCCACTCTGTGCTGGAGTGATTATCACTGAGCTGATGGATTTCACTGCAAATATTGGGAAGAGTTCTTCCAGATCTGCACTTTGTATTGCAGTTGTTAATATTTTTCATTGTTTTTCTTACCTAAATTTTAGCTGTCTGAATTCATATTAATTAAACAAATTCAGAATGGTTTAATTCAGCAACTGCAAGGCTTATATTTATCACTGTTCAGAAATACTACCCAAGTGTCAGCTCTTAGTTTGAAAAATTCCTCTGAACTACGAAACCAGAGAATAATAAAGATACTATAATTTTCTTTCACTAAAATAAACAGAATATTTTCCTAGTTAATTGTTTACACGTCTTACTCCTGTCACTTCTTTCCTTTCATCCTTATTTTTCTTGTTTTCCTTTATTCACATTTCATCTCTTGAACTCCTTATCTCTCTAATCCCTTATCCTTTATGTTTTTGTTTTATCTCTCATTCCACCATTTTATTCCCTGTTTCCTAAGCCTATCTCCCTTTCCATGCTAGGCTCCCCAGGCTTTAAACGCCCTCTGAACCCTTTTTCCCTTTCCCCCAGTTCTCTACCTTTCTCTTCCCTTTCATTTTTCCTTACAGCAATCTCTGCAGAACAATGCTAGAAGTTGAGCTGGCAAGCTGACAAAAAAGAACAGTTGGAAAGAAAAGTTTACTCAAAGACAGGCACACTTTTTTTAAGGAAAAAAAAAATCTATAGGAAGGTGTTGCCAAATCATCTGCTTTTTCAGATGTGAAACTTTTAGCAAAGCTCTCTGCAGCGCTGATGTGAGGCAAGGAGCAGGAAACACTATCAGGTTGCCAGATGACTTGAGGATGGTGAGGTGGGATTCTTAAGTGCACGTGATAGCAGTAATTCAGGATATTATTCCTCATGTAAAAATAGCTATGCAAAATTAACACAAAGGCTTTGGTATAAAAAGATAAAAGCCAGGAAACTCAGAGGCTGTGCAGCTCTTTTTATCTCACTTCATTTTGGTTAGGGGATTGTGGGGAAACAGCAGAAGAGATAGAGTGTTTACATTGCAGCATCTGGGCCAAGGTGTAGTCACGAAAAAAGGTTACTGCACTCCTGCTTGGCAAATGGGTGGGAAGAGGACTTGGGTGGAAAGGTGATGATCTCAGGCTGGGGGCACATGGACAGAGAGGGGAAAGGTGAAAGGCAAAGCTGGAGTAAGTCATGCAGCAGCATGTAGAAACCTACAAATCACACGGTGGGTCTGTGAACGAGAGAAAATTCCAGTTGTGACTTGCACTGGGGTGTGTTTATTACTGGGGGTAGAGTAAACCACTTCAGGCTTTGCCTCATAGAGTCTCAGCTTTCTAAACGCTGAAAGAAATGTTCTTTCCCTGAAGCCTGCGTGGCTTCAGTTGGCAAATCTCTATTAGATTGCATTGGTTTACCCTGAATTTGAATTTCACTCCTGGAAATAACATGGTCATGTGAAGAGAGCTGTAGATGGGATTTCTTTTCCCATCCCCACCATCCGAGCTGATGACCCCGGGCCTTGACTTGCATTCCTAATAGGATAGGCCTTCCTTTGTAAGGATTCTTTAGCACCTGTGGGTTACGTGTTCAATTAGCATCTATATCCTGAACCGAGCTGAGTTGCACAAGCTTTGAAAAAAGTAACAACCAAATGGCTAATTAGGTCAAATTTGGGGCGTATCAAACTTGACAGCGTCTGGCTTACATCACTGTGGATTTACATAATGGAACTTAACGGTGCTGAAGAGTCTGTTGTGTCTACTCTGATGACTCCATGGAAGCTTTTTTCCATAGTTTTCTTTAAAACATAAAATATTCACTCAGAAGATTATCTTCTTGATAACTTTTCTGTGTGTCTTGTAAAGCAGGGCTTATAACTGCTCATTACCTGGGCTACTAACACAATAGTATTGCAATCAGTTATCTTATTTTTCAGAAGTCAGTAATCAACGTCAGCAACCAATTGTTTAGCAAATTTCCTTTTTAAAACCAAAGCTATTTTTCAACTGTTTGTTCAACTACAAAAGCCTGGGAGAGATGGCAAAACCCACGAGGACTCAAGGTAAATGCCTTTGTTTTCTTTTCCAGAGGTACTACCTACCAATGAGCAATATTAAAAATAAGCAAACAAACCAACAAAATCTTAAGTTAATAAAGTTTTATATTCTTACTGTGGCTTCCTCTGTCTTCTAGCAGCCCATCCTGTACATCAAAGGTCAGAAAGAACACAATGAGTCACTATCAAAACCCAAAGAATGCTTCGTGAACAATTACTATACATAAATTGCAGCCTGGTATTTCATTTCTGTGCCAACTCACAGTAATACAGCCCATTTCCTCTTCTTTTTTTTTTTTTCCCTGCAGCTTTTGTCCATAATAGCAAACAGCTTTGTTAATCTGCTCACAGAGTTTGACTTTGGTTGTTTTTTTTTTTTTTGGGGTGTACTTATACCATTGCCTTTCTGAGTAGTGGGCAGCAGTAGTATGAAAAATTTTGCTCCAGCTCTATAGGTTACACTTCTTTGGTGTCAGAGTCCCCAACAACTCTATAAGACTGCCAGGCTTTGTAGCCACAAAAATCATTAGGAATACTGAAAGGGTCCTCTTTGGAACCCAGAATCAAAGTTTCCCCCAGAGAGGAATCAGCCGTACATTAGCTGATTCCTAGCACAGCAAGTGGGCCCCGTGCAGTGCTGAAACCTGTGCCCATCCCTCAACACATCCACTGTCTGCACGACCAACACCGGGATCCATTCATCCAGTTCAGCAAACATGGCACCTTACACACTTTTACTAAAATGCATGTGGGATGGAACAGGCCTGTTTGGAGCCAAAAGTATCTTAGTGATCATCGTCCTTGGTGTTTTATCCTGCAATCCCCAGTTTTCCCCCTTTAGGCAAAACCTCATGTCCATGACTCTTGCTGCAATCCCCTCAAAGAGAAGCAGAGACATTCATTCCCTTGTATAGTATAACATCCAAGAAATAAAAAATCTTTAAAATATTAGCTGAACAAATATCAAGAAGACAAATAAAGGAGAATTGTTCTTCAGAAGGTAGGATTTATGTGTGTGTGCAATTAAATAATGAATGCAAACCGAGATTTACAATGTCTTCAGGTTATTACCCACGCACTCAAACTCTGCACACTGGTCAGTTTTAAGTAGTCTGGTGGTTAATATTTATTGCCTCTAACAAGCAATAATATGGACTAGAAAGTTGTGATGACAAGTAGCAACAACTGGCATTCTCTCAACAATTCCACAGTAAGAAAAGAGGGAAGTAAGATAATATCAGCCGGCTTCCTTCTGAAGAGATTTGGTTAAGTCAGAATTCTTCGTTTTAGAAAATTACAAAGCAAAACTACTTCAGACTACTATTCTACCTAGCATGGGAGGAAGATAATAGGTATTTTTAATGTTCCTAAAATAATCACATCCTATTGTACCCAGCTCTAGTAAAAGGTAGACTGAAGTAAAACATTGCTTTTTTTTTTTTGCCTGCTGAATTGTGAGAAATGTTCAAGGACCCTTTGCTTCAGTTCATAATAACAGAAGTAATCAGATGTGTTTGAGGGATGTATTCTATACCCTGGCCATACACTGAAACACAGGACTCAGTCAGGTCCAGGGCTTTGATTTGTCTTCAAAAATATTCACATCAACTACTGACATGAAGGAGACTCCAAGAAGGGTTTGTGACTGTGTTTGCAATACACTTGACAAGTTTAGAGCCTAAATTTTAGTTATTTACTCCATTATTAACCCATGCAGTTTCCCGTTTTCAATTTCTAAAAAAGAGGTGGTAGCACTTACGTATCTTTGGGGATTAAGATCTAATCCTGTAGGGGCTCCAGGCTGGCAGCATTTTATCCTTATAAAAAACACCACTACAGCAATTGTGAATAGACATAGGTATAAGATTGGGATATATTGTTAAAATGCTATTCTGGGGCAAGAGTATTATCATAGAACCATAGAACTGTTTGAGTCAGAAGGGACCTTAAAGACCATCTCCTACCAAACCCCCTGCCATTGGCAGGGACACCCTCCACTAGACCAGGTTGCTCCAAGCCTCATTATCATTCAACTCTTATAAGTTATTAATTATTTATAAAAATGGAGTGTATTTAGCAACTTTGAGTGAAAGCTGCTATAGCAGACTAATTCATAAATCTATTTTGAGCCAAATTTCAGCAAAGCATTTGTAGGTTTTGTACATTCTTGGTTGATTAATTCTGAAAACTTGCATGTACACATATAATCTCCATTTTTGCATATGCTTATACCTATCTGCAAAGTACAAGTGGCATAAGCACTGTAGAATTTGCATACATCTAAACAGAAGACTCAGTTCTGCAGGAGAACTTTTAGAATCGTGACCCCTTCTAAGCTATACCAGTAAAATACAGAAAACTCGCTGTCACTTATGATGTAGAGCAAAATGAAAGCTGAGGTGATGAAAGCGCTTGCTTGTGAATCAGAGAACAATACATTCTTCAGTCCTTCCCTATAAAGGAAATATTTCTGCTTTTTTTTTTTTTTAATTTTCTTTCTTCTCTCACACTAAGTGAATGTGGGTGGAAAACAGTAGAAAAAGAAAGGGTCATGTTTGCTCCTCAAAATTTGAAGACGGTGTTTTTTTCCTTTGCCACAGATGCTCCGTGCTCATCAGTTGCCGTGTACTTCTGAGAGAGAAAAGAGAGAGAGAAATTGCCAATAACATTGGTAACCTTAAGTGTAGGCATGCATAAAAATTTGCTGAAAATTGGGTTGTGGTGCATGTTCTTATTTTAGATTTGCCCTTGTTAACGTCTTTTTAATAAACAGGTGCATACACTTCCCCAAGCTGTCACTGTTGTTTATCCAGTCTGCACACTTTATAAATCTACTAATGGAATAGACCCAATCATCTTAAGGATCTGTGCTTTAATAAGCTACAGTCTCAAAGTTTTCAGGAAAATACTTTCTGGCACTATAGTTCTGCTGGATACAAGCTTCACAAGGTTTGCTTTTCAAGATTAAAAAAAAAAAAAGCGACACAATTTCACTTCTAAGTTCAGCACAATGTAATAGAGAGTTTGGCACATGCTTGACATTAAGATTAGCAACAAAGTGGGATGGATGGAGGGAAGGGAAAATAAAAAGGTGTATGAAAGGTGGAGCATCTCCAGAAATGGAGAGAGCTGCATTGCTCAGCCTGGAGAAGGCTCCAAGGAGACCTTATGGGCACTTCCAGTGCCTAAAGGGGCTCCAGGAGAGCTGGAGAGGGACTTTGGACAAGGGCCTGGAATGACAGAACAAGGTGGAAGAGTTCTAAACTGAAAGAGGTTAAATTTAGATTGGATATTAGGAAGAAATTATTGCCTGTGAGAGTGGTGAGGCCCTGGCACAGGTTGCCCAGAGAAGCTGTGGCTGCCCCAACCCTGAAAGTGTTTAAGACCAGCCCTGGATGGGGCTTGGAGCAACCTGGTCTAGTGGAAGGTGTCCCAGGCCACAGAGGGGGTTGGAACTGGATGGTCTTTAAGATCCCTTCCAGCCCAAGACATTCTATGATTCTGGTTCCTGTTAAGGAAACCAAACATTTACTTTGCATTGCAGGTCTCAGCCTCAAGCAGCACAAACACCCTTTATTGGATCCATTCCATGGTTCTTTGAGAAGAGTGACTCTAAAGAAACTGATACAGTCTCATGGGTTTTAGATTGCATCACTGGAGATTGTCCAATTGTAGGTGGAACAGTAATTGCTGGGATTTCTTCTAAGTAATATCATGGGGAGTGTTTCTGCTTTTAATTCTTTGCTGAAGGTGTCAGTCTGATAGTCCTGGAGAATGTAATCTTTCATATTTATCTCAGAGAATTACAGAATGGGTAAGGCAGGAAGGGACCACAATGGGTCATCTATTCCAACATCCCTGCTCAAGCAGGGTCATTCCGGAGCACAGGATTGTGTCCAGATGGTTCTGGGATATCTCCAGTGAGGGGTATTCCACACCTTCTCTGGTCTCTGTTCCAGTACTTGGTCACTGCACAAGGAAGAAGTTCTTCCTCATATTCAGGTAGAACTTCCTGGGCATCAGTTCCTGCTCCATGTGCTGGGCCCCCCAGGCAGAGCCTGGTCCATGCTCTGACCCCTTCCTGCACATGCTGACAGACATTGGTGAGGTCCCCTCTCAGCCATCTCTTCTCCAGGCTGAACAGCTCCAGCTCCCTCAGCCTTTCCTTGTAACTGAGATGTTCTAGCCCCTCAATCATGTTTATATTCTCCACTCTAGGAGTTCCACGTACTGAGGATCTCCAGGCGTTAGGGGAATGAAAGCAGAAAAAATAAACTTTCACTGTCTCACAGAAGTTACTTGGAACTGGATGATCTTTAAGATCTCTTCCAACCCAAACTGTTCCATGATTCTATGATACGTAAACCCAAAGTTACCTCTGTTGCTGCATCAGAGGGAAATTTCCAGATATCACCAGCTTCAAGTCTATGGCCTACATGTGAAAAGTCAAATAATCCCATACTTACACACAGCTCCTAAAGGGTTCTTTTAACCTAGAACTCCACATGACTTGATGTGGTTTCACAGTGCCTCATTAGGTGAAGAACCCTTGAGCAGCCTCTGTGCTGCTCTGAGTCACTGTGATCCACAAGGAACTCCACTCACAGCCTTCAGTGCTAGCATTATTCCTTCTGGGAAAAAGGCAAAAAAAGAAAAACATTTTACAGCAACGAGCCTGGGTGCAGGACAGATCGAGTGATTTGCCATGAAAAAAGTTAGAGCAGCTCATTAGAGGCAAAGTTATTAGGCCAAGCAAACAGTTAATCCCTGTCACACAGAGGTAACAGAGTTGCCAGCCTTGAACTCTAAATTAAAGGCACTTTCTGAGCACCAGAGAAGTGACTCTTTTTTGCAGCTTCCTCAGTACCATCCGTCTACCATAATGCTGTGGTGTTTTTCTTTCTTTAAATTCTGGGCTCCAACTAATTACTGGCAGGAAGTGCCTATTTTTATGCCATTAGTATGCAAATGAGTGAGAAGTAGAAAAATATTCTAAAGGAACTGTTACAATATCTGTCCACAGATTACTGGCCAATTAGAACATGGGATTAGGGCTGCGGGACCCCAAAAGAGTATGGCCAAAGTCTTTCTGCTTGGGTGCCTCAAGTGTAGTTTCAATGGGAACTGTATATACACGGTCCTTTTCCTCAAAAAAAAGGGAAAAAAAGTTCAAGCCTAAATTGCCTGCTTACAAATGAGCACTTCTACACTTGGAAAATAAATGCCTTCACTTCCTTGCCTCAATTTTTCTATCCATAAATTGGGGATAAAACATCCTGTTTGTCTGCGTTCCAGCACATGCCAGGGGCAAATTATTCATCTGGACTGGAGGCCTCCTCATCTGTCACCCTGTCTGAAAGACACAACCTTATAAAATTATTTATAATGTGCATGATAAATATTAAAAGATTTTCGGGTCTTACTACTTCTGCCTAGGTAAAACCCATGAAGAACTGTCTGCCTCGTGATGTTTTCACATTTCCATAGCTTGGCAGTGTCAGGAATTCAGAGGTGCAGGACAGTGGAAAGCTAGCAGAAAACAACTTTACTAGGATTTTGAACCTAAAAACTTGTGAAACAAAACTCTGCATTATCCTAAGGGTATTTCTCATGCAAATCAGCCTTCTTGTCAGTCTTTCATAATCAGTGATTAGCCAGAGTAGGAAAAAAAAATATAATCCTCAAGGTTACTGGTGTTGCTGCTTCTCACAGCTGTACTCTTTGGAAATTCTGCTTCGTCACTCTATTAGGTGTTACTCACTTTGACTTCCTATTAAAAAAAAAATAAAATAAAAAAAAGTTTCTGTCTACATACCAGAGATAATACCACGCTAAACTGAGTCAGTGTGATGAAACATTTCTCCTCTAAAATAGTTTTGCTGGGAAGGTTTGTTACTCACTGTGGCCAAAAAGAGGGTTGATACACCTGCCTGTAACAACAAAAGGAGGCCGCCAAGTTGATCAGAGGGATGGAGCACCTCTCCAGTGAGATAAGGCTGAAAGAATTTGGATTCTTCAGCCTGGAAAAGAGAAGGCTTTGGGGTGGTGTCATTGTGACCTTCCAGTGTCTGAAGGGAACTTACAGGAAAAATGGGACAAGATAACTTACAAGACCATGTTGTGATGGGATAAGGGGGAATAGATTCAAATTCAAAGAGAGCAGGTTTAGATTAGATATTAGGAAAAAATTCTTTACTGGGAAGGTGGTGAGGCACTGGAACAAGTTGCCCAGGCAAGTTGTATCTGCCCCATCCCTAGAAGTGTTCAAGGCCGGGCTGGATGGTGCTTGGAGCAACCTGGTCTAGTAGAAGGTGTTCCTGGCCACGGCAGGGCCTTGGAACGAGCTGATCGTTAAGGTCCCTTCCAACGCAAACCATTTTACGAATCTATGATGATTCTATGATGACACCTGTTCAGCCTCTCCCAGGAGCTCCACCACCTGAAAAGGCTTGAGATGGGGAAAAAACACACACCTCCTACTCACATCTAACTGGCAACAGCCCTGATTGTCACTCTTCCCAGCTGCTTCTCCCAGAAAACCATCTTCTTTCTAATTGCTTTTATTTAGCCCACCTGGAGCATAACTCCTTGTTATTTATTCCTCCCACCCCGCCTGCTCCCAAAACTCTTGCAGGGGGTCGCCGCTTTGCTCGCGCGGGCTGTTTCCCGCTCCATCGCTTCGCTCTGGGCTCCCGTGCCCCGCTGCGGCAGCCGGGCTGTCCCGGCCGAGCCCCCGGGGCCCGTCCCGCTGTCCCCGCGGGCAGGGAGGGTCCCCGGGCGGCGGGGCGGAAGGGGGGGCCGGCGCTGAGCTGAGGGAGGGGCCGGGACGCCGGCGTGTCGGTGCCGACGGTCTCCAGGAGGGAGTGAGGAGGAGGAGGAAGAGGAGGAGGAGGAGGTGAGCGCCCTCGGGGTGGGGTGAGGAGCAGGGCCGCCCGCGCCAGCCGGGAGGGAGGGAAGGGGTCAGCGGGGCGGGCGCTCGGCAGCAGGGCCGGCGGCGGAGAGGGGCCTCCGGGCGAGCTCCGCCGCGCT
>VZRO01004341.1:152200-173742 GCA_013397915.1 Daphoenositta chrysoptera
GAGTGCCCCTGGGGAGGCTGTTTCTACACACACTCTTCTTTTGCCCTTTTGTTTTGACATGCAGGGTGCGCAGGACAGGGGCTGCTTTTTGTGAGCAGTTAAAGGGAGCGGCCAAATCGGACCCCAGTTTGATTCCCAGTATCAAAATTAAAATGTTTATACATATAAACGGTTCTGCTGGTAAAGCTGTCTGGAAGAATTGCGCCCTTAGTTTTGGCATTCCATCAAGCTTTATAGAAGAAGAAAAACAAAAACATTAAAAACGCTACTTTTACAAAATGAGTGTATTTTAGCATATCGGTTTTATTATTTTAAGCTAAGGATGCCGTGGGACAGAGCACTTTGCAGCAGACGAGCTGCTTAAATACACTTTGTAAACACATCCCAACTTTAGGAAAGTGTGTCTGGGATGAATGGGACTTGGCAGGTCTGCACAAATCTTTTAACACATGACTGCGGTGACTGGAGTAGCAGACTGGAGGAGAGAAACCTTTTAAGGTGCAAAAGCATGCACTTTGGTTTTTTAAGAAGTGTAGGAAAGAGTTTAAAGCTTAATTTATGGTTCAGAGTTGAGCCCAGTAGTCAGGTAGAGTAGCAGATTGTAGTGTGTGTTGTAACAATGGCTTGGCATAATTCAATAGAGCTATTTTATTGGCCTCTATTAACCTGGTTAACCTTAAATCTTCACCATGACAGGATTTTTATGTAAAGAGCCTCTATATGAAGTACAATTTTGAATTTTAATTGAGGCTTTCAAGGCCCAATGTAGAGTGTATTCTTGCCTCATCTTTTTTTCCCCTTCTTGAAAGTCCAGGTGTACTATAGTCAGTTTAAATGCTGTGAATCCAGGTTGTACAAATCAATTAAGGGTAGGTAGGATTTTAAATCAGTGCTTTTTTTTTTTTTTTGGGTTTGTATGTATATAAAGAAGTGAAGGTTGTTTTCAATATAGTGTAAGCACCTTGGCATTTACAAATGTAGCAATAAACAAGTATGTTTTGTAATTGACTTGTTTACAAACTTTCTGCTCAGTTTCCCCCTTTAATGATTGATAGTGACGGTGGAACCTGGGAAGAAAACTCTGCTCAGCTCAGGGTGTTGGTACTTTACAAATGGAGCACCAAATTCCTCCCTCAGCTGATAAAATGCACAGTTTGAATTCTGGT
The DNA here is from genome assembly GCA_013397915.1 of Daphoenositta chrysoptera. Taxonomy (NCBI): domain Eukaryota; kingdom Metazoa; phylum Chordata; class Aves; order Passeriformes; genus Daphoenositta; species Daphoenositta chrysoptera. The sequence goes on from VZRO01004341.1 coordinate 153,367, forward strand.
ACACCTGAATTTCATTCTCCTGGGATTTGCCATGAGCTAAACACCTGTTAATTAACCCTTGTGGATCCCTTGCCTGCATTAGGATCAATACCAAGTGCAGCAGTTTTTCGCTGTTGCGAAAGTGGTGCCTTGTAGCTTGCAAAGTGCCTATGTTACAGTTGAAACCTGTCGCTTTTGCTGCTAAGTCACTCAGACTCCAGTGTAAAAGTTATACAACTTCCTTAATGTTGTTTTAAAACCAGAGATATAGACATATTTTAAAGACCTAGCTGGCTGGAGGCCCATTTTAGAGTGGCCGGTAAAAGCAATAAACTATCCTCAAACATTTCTGCTCAATAAAATTCGAGAATATGAAAACAAAAAGTTCCTGGTTTAGCTTTTTATAAATGTTTTCTACACCCTGTGACTGCAAAGTACTTTGAGCCCATAGCTCAGAGCCACATGCCTTGAGCATTTTAGGCCTCTGTCCTAATTTACAGCATTGACTTTGTTGTTTTCTATTTTGGTCAGAGCGGTGAAGGTTTGTGGTCTCTGACCAATGTTCTGCACTGGTGAAAGTGTCTCAATAGATGATTTTATCATGAAAACAGCACATTTTTAATGTGCTTTCCTTCACTCAGGGCTCCTGGAATCAGCTCCTTGTGCAAAACCCAAATGGCTGTTGGAATCTGTGTAACACCAAGTAGTTCCTGACATAGAGAAGGCCAGTAGTTCTAGAGGCATTTGCTGTGTTTAAATTCCTTACTGTCTGTAACTTACAGAAGAGGAATAAAAAATATATACATCCCATTGTTTGGCTTCACAAGATCAGGATGTGTTTATCCAAAACAATCCCATAAAGTGCAGGTTGTGAGAGCCATGGTGGTAAAGCATCTCTCCTACAGCTGTTGAGCAAATATTTAATGTGGAATATTGTCTTGAATTATCTCTTCCAGTTGCAATGAAGAAGTCTTGTCTACAGACTTGAGATGTTACCTGGTTAAATAAATGTGGTAACTGCTGTTTCTATAAAAATTTGGTTCATGTAACGTATACAATCCTGCGTGAACAGAATTGTGTTGTGTTGTAGGGAAATACACTGAAAATATATTTTAAGGTTTGATTTTTAATGGTATGTGTGTTATTTTTAGTTATAGTAGTGATAAATGTTCAAGGCCAGGCTGGATAGGAGCAACCTGGTCTAGTGGAAGGTGTCCCTGCCCATGGCAGGGAATTGGAAGAAATGATCTTTTAAGTTTCTTTCCAACCCAAACTATTTAATGATTCTATGATACTGGTATAAATAACAGTATCTTAATGTTGGCTGTTCCACTGCTTGAGACAGGAGCTGTTGTGTAGTGGGAGCAGTAACAAAACCAAAGCAAATGATTTGCTGACTTGAACAGAGAGAGTCTCTTGTTGTCTGGAATTAGTTGTATAACTCACTATTACTTTTAATTTTTAAAAAAATTGCAAAAGTGAAGAGCAAAGTCTAAATATATAGTCAAGGCTGCTAGGGACTCACACAGTAGGCATTTCAGAAAAGAAAAAAAGCTGGCTACCATGGGTTTTTTTTGCCATTTGTATGTGAGAAATGTTCTCTACCAAGTTTGTAAAGCAGGAAAATCACTTTAATCTTTGGTGGCAGAATTGTTAACGAGGGGCTGTGGAGAGCCAGCCTTGGGCTGCCCCCAGCCATCCATAAGTGGAGCAGTTAACGGTGGGGAAGTGGGGTCTGAGTGCTGCAAGGACTTAGAATCCAGTGTGAATTTCACTTCTCCATGGATTTATATCAAAGGATGTCTTAAACGTACACCTTAGCTGGCCATATTGCTGCATGTCAGATGTGAAAGTAAAAATGAATGTGTGAAGCACCAGGCAGAGGAGGAGATGTAAATCTGAAAACCATGTCTCCAGTCTATTATCCTAAATCCTGAACCCCATCTATAGGAATTCATGGGACCATATATATGTTTTATATTTGATCAGCAGTATTTCCTGTAGGCAAGAAATCAAAGATCTTTTCAAGTTAAAAATGACAATAAGTAGGGAAGCCAGTATTTCGGTTTGCTGGTATTTTGGGTATGAGTAGCTCTTTGATGTCCAAATGAGAACTGGAGGAATGTCTAAAATTAACAGTGAAGTATGTAACATTAATGATGAAATGCAGAAGTTGGAGGAAAACAGCCGAGGCCAGGCACTAAGTGTGGTTTGGTTTTTTTACTGCCTGAATAATTATTTTTTTTGGGTCAAAACACAGAACACAAACAGTTGTGATATGTAAATCCCAAAGTAAGTCGATCTTGTATAAGCAACTCTGACTTAAGTATTTGTGTGTGTATAGGTTTGCATATAATCAAATGTGCAAAATTTATTACATATGTAATTTGCTGAATTAGAGTTTTGCTGAATTGTTGTGAAAAAATTAATGTTAGGGTGACCAAAGGAAAAAAAGGTAATTTAATTACTTTTACATCTGAAAACATCTGTGTATGTATTGTGGCTCTACAACACTGTGACCAGTGTGGCTTCACATGCTGTTTTCCAGTTTTGTTCCAAGATTATTTTTGGGCAGTCAGTGCCTGTTTGTGCAGCAGGTTGTCTGTGTTACTGATGTTCAATGGTACAAGTATGAAATTGCCCTAAATACCATGGGAACGTTTTCTTCTTGGAGGTGCAACAGTGGTTCTTAAGAAGGTCACTTCGGCCATGCCTCTGGCAACAGAAAATGTGTGGTGGTCATGGTCTTGATGGATAAAACACCATCCAGAGTGCAAGATTTCTTTCACAGTCATTTTTAGAAGCTGTCATTGAGATAAAAACACACCCTTCAAGTTCATGCCTAGGTAATTGGATGCAGATTTAATATGATGCAGTGTTTTATTCCTTCTTGGGATGGAATCCATGTCCCATGTTGGGCATGACTCACCCTGGCAGGATTCAGCGGTCAAGCGTGTTGGAATGAGGGCTGAAGACCTTGCTGTTGCCATGCCTTATTTTCCTCAAGAACTGAGAATTTTGGTTAATCCTCCTAAAGCCTAATATAATGTACATATTAGAAACAGACCTGTTGTAAAGCCATTGTATGGAAGAACTTCCAGAATATCACGAACCTCTGTGCGTAGATGCAAAAGGAAATGTTTGGGAATGCTTAAAACTCAGAATGGGTGATTAGCCAGAGCAGTGGAGGTGTGACTTAGCTGCGTTACTAGACCACCTCTTAGAAAAATATCCCACTTGTTCCTGTTCTTTCCAATCAGTTTTGGGGGGGGGGGGGGGAAGGCTAACCTCAGAGTTGTGTGTTAATAACCATATTGTGGAGTGTGTGACTATATAAATCTTGAATCTGTTTTATTGGTGTTTATTTATCAGGTGACACCTTTGTAAATAAAATAAAGTCCCCATTGCATCATGAAAATAAGGTGTTTTTATAAGCATCTTGCCTAGTACATATAATTAAACAAGTGATTTTTCAGAAGCACTATAATTCTCGCTATTTAAAAACAAAAGTCTTAGTTGAAGTACAGCTCCTCATTTAATCAGAATTATATTTCCTATTGATCTTTCTGCTTTAATATTTACTTTACATACAAATATGCCAGAAAACAAAAATTCAACAAGTAGTTGAACATATTGCATCTTTTATATTCTGGTTCTTTTTAAGGTTTACACAAGGAATATGCTGTGAGATGACTTTGCAAAATAAGAAATGCATCAAAATCCTGTGAAATTTGGTGTTTTGTGATTTCCTGGCTGACTGCAGGATTGCAGTTTAATACAGCAAATTTCTGAGTACAACTTTGTATTTGGTCTGAGTTAAAGTTCTCTAAATAAACAATAACATCAGCTTGTTGACTTTACAGAATAATTTCTTGTCCTGATCTTGCTTTAAGAAAACTTTAATGAGAAATGTGCTCTTGTTGTTGTTAAGTCAGTTTTCTTCTTGTTGTGATTTAAATGTAAAGGCAAGATTTATGGAAATGACTGCAGGGTGGTGCTGGCCTAATTAGTCATTATTTCTGGCAAGGCATAAAAAATTGGTTGTTCTTGTGCCTAAAACTAATAGTGTACTTTGTATTTAATCTGTAGGTCTTTTGTAAAACAAATGGTTGTGCTAAAAACTGCAAAATACACACATTTAAAGTTCGCATGCTATTATTTTGCATGCTGTTCTGGCATGTGATTTAAATTTTTCATCGATAGTTAAATTTACTACTACGTATATTTGGAATTTAAAAACCAGGAATAGTAGTAGCTGAGCTGGAATTTGCAGTAGAAATTTTGGAATTGAGTATGGCTTTTCTACCAGTGTCTATTCAAGGATTAAACACAAAGCACTGCAGTGCTTTATAAGAGAGTACTAATACCTATTACAAGTTTTTTTTGCAAAGAGTTTTAGGATTATCTGTGTGATATGTTCACCATTGGGCTGAGGGGTGTCTTTTAGGGCTTTCTTTTTGTAGGCCTTGTTGAGATGAATTACCAGTAATTGGTATTTCACCCAGAAGCGACCCAGGTGACTTAGGAATTCCACCACCTTCAGCATGTGGAATGTCTGTCCTAATCAGGCTTAGGAGAGGGGGGCATTAACACAGTAATGATTAAAACCTGCCTTCTAAAGGAAAATATTCAGCAGGACATGTGACACAAATGCTCCTCTGTGCCTTTGCCCTCTCCTTGTCCAGTCACAGCTCTTGGACATCCTTAGTGACCACGGGATGTTGCTGAAGCACAAAGCTGCCCTGAATGTTCCTCTCTGTGAATCCATTTCATGATAAAACTTTTAAAAGTCACAGCCCCCAAAGTGCAACTGCAGTTTCATGGTAGCTCTGACATTATTTTACTATTCACGCTGTGAATTTCATTCTATAGTAAAATGAATATTATATTGGCCTTTTAAGTTGGTTGTCAGTGGAGAATAGGGAAGCTACACTTAGAGCATCTGTGTGCAATCTTGGCGACAAGTAGGACCCTCTGGAAAGCTGTTACTGTTGGGGCAGAACTAATCATTCCATGTGAAATTATATAAGGAGAATTAGCTCTGACTCTACCTCATTTCCTTTCATACCGCTGTGAAAATAAGCTTAGGAACGTCAAACCTTCCCTCCTTATTTCTCTAAGTACTTTGTTAAATACTTCTTTTTATTAAGGCTTATTTATTGAAGGTGCTAGAAAAGAAAATATAACTGTCTGTATTTCTAGGTACTAATGGGATGTGCATCCTTGCCCAATTTGGCAGTTGTGATTTCCTTCCCAGGACTGGATTCCTGGGATCAGTTGCCGTTGCCTTCTCTGTACTTTGACTTTATTTCCCTGGCGGATCATTCCGACTACTCCACATTTAAGGTAGCATGCTTCATGTGAGAGAAAATTGTCAATCACAGCCTGCCTGCGCTATTTAGAAAAGAGAGATATCAAAAGGCAGCTTGGAGCTCTAAGGAGCAGTCGGGTCACCTGCTGAGTCGTCTGGCAGGAGCCTAAACTCGTGCAGCCTTTAAGTTTAGGAAAGGAAGCGCAGATCTGGGGAGGTCATTGCTCTGTGCTGATCCCCTGTACTGTATATGTGAGCGTGTAGCTCAGTGTCAGGCCAGAGAGATGTACAGGCCATTCCTGACATGTTCTTCTTACCAGGTCTTAAAAACAATCACTGGAGATTTGTGTAACCCCTCCATAACCTAATCCCTTGTTTAACTATCCCTAGAGGTAGCATATTTCCTCTAATACTATTCTAATTTTTTTCCTAACCCGTTAAGCTTCTTGGGTTTGGGTTTTTTGTTTCTTTGCTGTGGATATTGCACTAGTGGGGCATGTTTCTTGTAACTGCTGTTAACCTATTTTGAAGCCTGTCTACTCTTTCTTTACTTTTTTTTTTTTTTTTGTACTCACTGTTTAACGCTCCCAGATTGCTTAGGTTTTCTTCTGAGCTTTTGTTTCCTGCATCTGTATTGTGACCTGAACATACAACCTTAGTATCAGTGACAAACAGAATAAATCTTACCATCTTTTGCATATGATGCTCCTATCATTATTATTATAAATAGGATTTTTTTTCAATTTTGGCATTCAGTTCAGTATTAAAACCCCAGTTTCAGTTCTGCTGTTAATCCCTTAGTCCCTCTTTTCTCAATTCTGTTTCCCAGAAGGCTTGCAGCATTTCCCAGGTAACTACCAAATTTTGCAACTGTGGTGCTCATTATCCAAGTAATAAATGAAAACATGAAATAATCCTGCACTGAAAATGCCAAGAGGAAGAATCTTATTATATTCAGAGTCCTGCAACCTGTCTGTTGTTGCAGACCCAGCCTTTAGAGCTGGAGACACAGGATAGTTGGGTTGTGCTCTGATTCCCTCATTGTCTTTGGGGCCATTGCTGGTCTTGGTTCTTTCTGTCTGTGGCAGTCTTGCACTGGGAAGCCTGAAACTGGACAAAATAATCTGACATCTTGTAGCTATAAGTATAGCGAGAGGATTTTTAATGAGTTAAAAGAAAAAAGCTTGGAGAATGTTTACGTGGATCTGCGCTCCTGGGTTAGTGATGACTCAGTTTCTCTGAGTGATGTGTAAAAATCATCTTTAATTATACTTCTATGTCTAACTCACAAATGGTCATTCTTCATGGCTGCTAGATCAACACATTTGAAAAAAACTTTGATCAATCAGGTCTCAAGATTTGAAGTGTTCTTTTGTGAAACATGTAGACAAGGGAGGAGGGGAAGAAATGCTCTCTGCTTCAAAAACCTTTTTTTTCTTGGTATTTGCTTGGAACATCATCTGCAGACATATTTCTCTTATGTTGGTATTTTACTGCACCTGATGTGATAAGACACACTTTTATATCCTCTGCACTGGTACTTCCAAAACCGAAGCAACTAAGAGATGCTGACGGAGTTGGGAAGTCACAAGGACTGTGGCTTACAGTTAAGGCAGATGTGATTGCAACATCTGTGCCTAGGAGAGCTGCAGTCTGATCTGCCTTCTGTCTTCAGGATTTCTGGGATTCCAGAAGCAGAAGCGGTGCAGATAAGACATGTCCTCTGAGGTTTTGAAAGGCTTCTGCTCAGATTGTAAAGCTCTTCCTTATTAGGCCCGCAGGAAACACATCTCCTCTAGCGCAGCCAAATTGGTATCATTGTTAAATACTTCTCCTCAGGCTCTCCGGTGGTAACTCTGCTCCGTGGTGGGGTTATTTGGGATGAAGAGCCTCTGTGGCTTCTCTGTGTATTGACTAGCTGAGTGTATTACTGGCATGTAACTGTGTGTGGTAGTTTCTGACTTGGAAGCTGTGATGTGATCCAAAGAACAGTTTAAGAGGGTTTTCCACCTTTTTCCTTAAATTAGGCTCTGTAGGCCTAAAATTTGGGACTTCTAACTTGAAATCTCCATTAGAACGCAGTCTAGTAAATAGGAAGAAAAACCCCAAAGCCTTGGCATCAGACAAATGAAAATTCATTTCCTTTAATGACTCTCCCCTTTGCCAGCTGTGTTCTTGGAAAGTGGGTCTTTCACTTGGTTTATTTTCAGTGCAACAACTGTGTTGGTTTCTGGGTGGCGTAAAATTGTGCATATTCCTCTCTGGGTTGTGAAGGAAGCCCTGCCCTTTCCCTCATCTCTGCACAGCAGTTGTGGGGCTACTTCCTGACCTCAGCACTGTTCTTACATTGGGGCTCCCTGCTCACTGTGCTTCTCCTCTGCTGTTGTGTCCTGCTCTGAAGGCTGTGCCAGGTGAGATGTGCTTGCTGTTCTTTCCCCTTTCAGGTGAGCTCCTCTGGCCCGATGTGCAGCTGGTGGGAAAAGAGAAGCCAGTGGCCTGCCTTTGTTCCATCTGTACCTTTGAAAGGACTTCACTCAATGCAGCGCACGGCAGGCAAAGCAGGTATGATCTGTGGGAGCTCAACAGCAAACGCTTCAGAAAAGCAAAGATACACTGCTCTAAGGTCACAAATCTGTCCTGCAGGAGAAGCAGTAAGTAAGACATTAAAAAAAGTAGCTGGATGAAACATTAAGACAATGTCCACATGACCAAAGCTGGTGGTTTGCATAACTTCTTTCATGCATAGTTTTTATGTTGTTGTCATCATAACAATACATGACAAATGAATATGCTTTTCTCTCAGTGATGTTTAAAATTTGATTACCTGAATATTGATGATGCTTAGTGCCTAGAAATATTTGAAGAGTTTTGTTCTTTACTAGATCGTACATAGAGTAATTTTGGAAGTTGAACAGTATATTTCACTGTAGACTTTCTTAAAATAAGTTCTTAATAGTGTGGAAGTATTAATATTCATTTTTAGAGTTTACATTGTTAAATGTTAGTTATTAAATTCTGATCAAGATGTAAGCTGTATTCTGTTTTCTAGCATCAATTATGCAAGTTTGAAATTCTCAGTTTCATTTTAAGGTAGGGCTTTTTATTTGTACGTAGCTGTAGAAATATATTACCAGTACAAGAAAACATTCTCCTAATAAACGAGGGATGCCTGGAGTTGGCTCTGCTAACTGAGACAATTTAATTCATCCATCATCAGGGATGATGTTTCTTAGCAACACAAAGTATTTTCACCCGGGGCGCTTTCACAAACTTTCACATTTTTCTTCAAATACAGCCTTGGTAGTGTTTTATATGACCTGAAGTTCGTCCATCTGTCCTGAAGCTCCCAATACTTTGCCATTCTCTCCAGTGATCAAATGATCCGATATATGGGGTTTTTTTCAGCTTAATAATACACAAGTTGACTAGAGAATCATTTCGCATGTCAGATTTTTCCAAAGGGTTCTGGGAAATAATGTGTTGCTCTGTATAGCAAAGCTAAAAGTTATTGAAAATGTGTTACAGTTTCATAATAAAACAGATCCGAAAATTATTGGCTTGAGAGCCAACTAAATGCTTTCTGATAGCCATAGCCTCAAGGGGGATACTTGGATCATTTGTAATAAAGGGATATCTTTGATATCTTTTGGTGAATTGACTAGTATTCTGTTTAGATCATTATTTATGAAAAAAATTGGCTTGGTACGCAATGTTGCATTATCAAATTGTTTGGGTGTAAGAATTGCCTTAATGTATCGCCAGAATTTTCTATGTTTATTCTTTTCATGTGCTGCATGAAATCAGAAGAAGCTGTTGATCCATTAAGACTATCTTTACTTCTTGCTTTCCATTTTTTCAACATGTGTGGGGATGATTTGATCAGTGTAATTACCACCTGGGGAGACTTGGCTTGCTCAAGAAACCCCTTCAGGTATGTAACAGGTGTTATTCAGTATAGAGAGCACACATCTTCCAAGTGCAATGTGTTACTTTGCTTTGAGAAATAATGTATCTTGATTTTTTGGTAAACTGCTCAGAAAACTTCTGTTATGTGAAGAAGTGACTAAGCCTTTGCTTCTGTCTTGCTTTGAGAGGAAAAGTTGTAGTGGTTCTTCTTTGTGAGCAGTGCATAGTGATAAGTGTTTGGAAAATGTTGTGATGAGGTAATTATTACTCAGTTTATTTCACAAAGAAGGTGTACATAAATCGTGGGAAAAGAAATTACAGGGACATTGGTTTGATTCTTCCTCATAGGTAGAAAAGTGCTGTGTTGTAGCTCATCATCTTAGCTTTAATTTGCTGAGTTTTCATGTAAGCACATAGTCTTTGTACACGTATGCAAGAAAATTAACGGGACACTTAATTGTAATTCCAAGCTGGGACATCTAGTTTGAGCTGATCTTATTGCAGTGTAGGTGTTTCGTGCCTTGGTGCTACTGTCCAGCATCTTGCAAGATCTCCAGGTGTTCCCTGAAGTCCTTTGAAGAATCACCTAAGTTGGAAGCTTTTTGTGTTATCCCACAGAAAACAGTATCTGAAAAAAAGGAGAGAGAAAATCTTTGCTAGCCAAGCCTTAACGTCTCAAGTCTTTGAAAACTGCAGCAGTCACTTGTCTCTGATGTTGCCTTACCTGTGAGTTGGAACAGTGGCACCTTGCAGAAAGGTCAGGGCTCTGTTTGCTCCTGCGAGGCTTTGTTGCATATGGTGACAGACTGTCTACATTTCTACCTTTGCTTTAGCATCCTGGGATCATCTGGGAAGCTCCAGAATCAGTTGTAGGCTCTCCTTGCCCTTTCGGGTTCTGTTTAAAAATTTCCTTGTAGTCGTGGTGGCTGCTTGAGGCACCTGCACAGTCTCGTGTCAGGGATGTTTCCTGCAAGCTGGTGTTTGCCCTGCAATAAAATAATGTAGTCATGCTGTAAGACCTGTATTTGCACCTTGGTGCAGTCAGTAAAGACTGATATGAAGGATGGTAATTAATCTTTCAGAAAGTCAAATTTAGACGATTAAGTATCGAAATTGCTCCTTAATTGAGACTTTGTTTTTCCAACTGTAAATGCAGTGTCTCAATTTACAAAGCTAACAAAGACTGCCACAGGCAGGTAAGCACAACCTGTTTCACATGAAACCAAGCCTCCCAAATACTCTCCAGAAATTAGTCTAAGAACAGTTTAATTTTGCGGAAGCTCTGCTTGGGGTAGAGAAATAAAGATTTCAATGGGATTCACAAGCAAAATACAGGTCTCTGCTGTGAGGTACTGGAAGCAGTGCTGGTGATGTGTCAGTTTAGGGCAGAGAAGAGGAGAAAAGGTGTCTAATAATTTTAAAGTAAATTCTCTTTACTTGGGAAAATTTTTTATACAGCAGACTGGTTACTGAGGCTAGATAAATGGGAACACAGTGTCACTTGAGTGCCCTGCTAAAGGCAAATTAATTACTAAATGTTACTTTTAAAGCATAGCCTCTCTTGCCTTAGTGAAGCAGCCACTGTGGTCCTTCTCTTTGCCATGTTCTTTCTCAGCTAGGGATTTTCCCTGTATTCTATGCAGTTTCCTATGGTTAGCTATAAGGACATGAAGAATTGATAAAAATTGTCTTTTTGAAGGTAGTGAAAGGTCTGGAGTCAGTCTGATAAATAGAGAAGGATAACTTGTAACGAGAAACACACAGTAGTGTCAAAACTGTTGTAAATTTTCAAAACCTACTTTTCATCTTCATCCAACCATGACTCAAATAAAGAACATTCCCTTTATGGCCTGCAGCACAATACAAGTTGTACTTTGCTAGCTTTCGGTTAAAGCGATGAACATATTACTTGAATTTTAGGAAAGAGAATTTGAAAACGTACTATATTTAGGGTTTAGTCTTGAAGTTGTAAGAATAACTAGTTGTTCTTGCTGTTGTTGCATCTTTCAGTGTTCATGTGCAAAGAATGACATGATCAGACTTGTCACTGGGAACATTTAGTTTTTCATGCAAAGTATTTTTGGGCCGCTTTTATTTGGAAGAATATGGGATGGAATATAAAATAATGAGCCTAAGAAATTACACATTTTGTTAAAAATACAATTGTTTGGGTGCTGTTTTTGCAGTTAGTCTTTGAAAAAAGGTGAGTGTAAATCAGGTGAGTGCAAATCAGACTAAAGGACTTCTCAAAGTGGATGTTTGACCTTGGAATTCTCATAATTTAATGTAGTTGTCTTTGCAGATACTTGGGCATTCTATGATTTAATTCTAATTGGAATTTGGACGCACTTAGGAATGAGAAGTCAGTTGTTCTGATACGTGTTGTGTTTGCATCTAACTCACATAATGCGAGAACTTGCACAAAAGCAAATGATGTGATTTCATTTAGCCTCTCTAGTACACAAAACTATTGTGTTGTCAATAAAAATCATATTTTCTCAATATTATTGAGCTTTATTTCCAGCCAAGGAATAGTACATGGAAGTGTTGGAGCATTTTTAGTTGCTGTATTTTAAATCTCTATTTTGGATGTGCATACCTCCTTGGCTTGGACTCGTTGCAAGATTTAGGGAATATGCTCTTCCAAGCAGGTCATCCAAGACATGGGTGTGGGAGAGGTTGAACCTCAAATGTTAGTGATGTTATTTTGACACAGTGGTGGGTTTACAAAAAGGGAGGACTTACTTCTGCTGAGGCCCTTTTGTTGTACCTCTGTGGTATGGAATGAAAACCAGTCTGACATAAGTGTTTTATGGCGTTTCAGCCCTTAAGTAGTTCTTGACCTCCTGGCTGAAGCTGTGTCTCTGTTTTCCAAGCATTTAATTGCATAACAATTCAGAGGGTCAACATTTTTATATTTTTGGTTTGCTAGGCTAAGCCTTCAATCCCAACCTCCTCTCCCCCTACTAACCACTTTTCCACACAGACTTCTGTAAAACTTGATCATGCATTTTCACCGCCTCTGCTTTCATCAGGTAACTATCTCATTACTGTGATACTGGTGTCTTCTAACCCCAAATCTTTTTCTAGAAACTCCTTATAGTTTCCTTTATTTGGAGAGTTGGCAGGTATTACGTCCTATTCCAGGAAAGCAATTCTATTCTTGAAACAGTCTCAAAAAGTAAAAAGATTGAGCTGTGTGCCACAAATTTTACTTAAATGGGTTTTGACTCCCCAAATAATGGACTCTTTTATTTGTCAGTGTTGCCATTTGTAAGGACTGATACAACATCAGTCCTTTCTGTATGTAAGGTATGTTTGAAGTAAAGGAAATGTAGTAGGCTGTTGCTAGGTCAGTGTAGACCCCACCCTAGATTAAACACTGTTTGCTCCATAAACTTAGATGATACAATGTGAGTTTTGGGTCTAGATTGTATATTCTAGGAGACAATCATCAGCCTTGAAGATATTTTGTCTCCATGGGACAGAGTAACTGTGGCTTGTGGTGAATCTAAGTAACACTTCCCAGTGAGGCAACTGGCTCTGCACCCCCTTTTCCCAATCCATACTGTGTGGTTTAGTGATTTCTGCAGTCAGGGCAAGCTACAATGAAACTTGTTTGATAAATTATAGTTTCTCATCAGCACAGTAGTTTGAGAAGAAGAGAAATGACTTAACATTGGGTGGGTGCCTTCTGATTCAGTAAGCAGCCCTTCCATTGTACATCAGTTTTGAAAACAAGCTAATAGTGTGTGTATATATACACATATATGTATATCATAGAATGGTTTGGAAGGGACCTTAAAGACCATAAATATAAAGTATAGAACATCCTGAGACAGGTACAACTGAATCCCAGTTATACTAACTAAAAGTGAGCATCAAAATAGTTGTGTATGCAGTGTTAATGGTCTGTATTTCATATAAAAGGCAGACCTTTTCTTCAGAAGTAAAGAACAGCCTGATCTGTTTCTCCCACAGTTGGAAGGGCAGTTGGAAATTTGGTTGATCTTATTTTTTTCAGCATAACTATCACAGGGAATGATAGGGCCAGTTGCTGAGATTGCAGAGGACTGCGCAGCCCCAGGCAGCTTCTACTATGTGTGAAGACTGATTCTGGTTAATGCAAAAAAAAAAAAATTAAAATGAAATGCCTAAGTTCAGACTGAGCACTGATTCAGATGAGAAAATATATGATCCTTCCCAGTGACTTAAAATGGATGCATGAGGCTTATATATGATGGCTCATATAAATCGAGACAAATGGGCATTAGATTACACATTCATCATTGCAATTATCACCTGAATTGCTTAGCATTGTAACCTGGTAAGCATTGGCCAGTGTTGTATTTAACCGTAAAGAAAATATTAGACAATTGTAGTCTGAGTTTTATTTAATTGAATATGGTGGTCTAAAGCTCTGCAACTTGGAGTTTGAGGCAGAGGAAGAAATGATTAGGAACCTGCACATTCTGTGTGAGGCACGTGGGGGTTCTTACATTTGGTGATCTCGTTACTCGGGTATAAAGCAAGCATTTTACTGTGGTAATAATCTATTCAAGATACTATTTTTAGGCCAATATAAACCTATTTAAAATATCCTATGTTAAATATGTAAATGCTTTCCAGTGGCCGAATGAATTTTGTCCACACAGTTGTGTAACTTCAGCTTAAGCCACTTTTCAGCTTCCAGCCTCTTAATTGTTCTTTAATCTATGGAGTACAAAGAATTAAATGTGTCCAGTCTTATTAAACTTCAAGTTCGTTTCATTATGATCAAGGAGATGATTTACAGTTTGGGTTTTGAGATGTGGACTATTATTATTTTTGTGGCCCAGCTCTCTCCCCTTTGCCTGTTCACTCCTGAGTGGGTGAAAAGGTCCAGGAGTATGTGGAGACAATGTCTGGACTGTGGCATGATACAAGAGAGCAGTCCTACATCATTCTGTGTCTGCCTGGACAGTGATTCTGCTTGGAATGATGGCCTTGACATTATCCCTGTTGTGAGAAGAGCTGCAGATATTCCAGGGTCACAAGTGAAGTTCCTCACCCGCGTCTGATGTTAGGATACACAGTTAAATATATCTCATTTCCTTTATGCATAAGTAGATCTAGGAAGGCTTGGTAAATGTGGAATTAGTGTTTATTTTCTTTTGTGTTAAATTAGACCAGTCACTAATTTTGTTCCAGGATTCTCATGCATAATTACACAGCCATTCCTGCTGCTTGGCATCCTCAGCTCTTCCTGTTTTTGCATTAGTGTGGGCTCTGTGGTGCTTGATTTAACATCAGTAAAAAACTCCATCAGAACTTCTTAGCGTTGATGGTCTCTGATCACTTAGAATATTTTTTTTGCATGTGGTTTTGATTTTTGAGGGGAAAAAAAATCCATGTATTTTCATTGTTAGTGGAAACTGCAGGTAGCAATCTCGAAGAGGAACACCGAGGGGCATCCTCTGTAGGTTGTCCACAGTGTATTTGGTCAAGAAAAGAAACAGTTTAAGGAATGTGACATGTGGTTCTTGATGCAGAAAAAAAGCTTCTGTATGCCTAATACATTGGAAAACATTTGTTCAAGAGCAAGTCTCCCCTTTGCAGAATTTGCCCCTGTAGTATTATTAAGGTCAGTATCCACGTAGGTTCTCATCCATACTCAATGTGGTGCCTCAGGTCAGCTTTGGCTTGTAAATGCAACTGTAAGGAATATTTTGTCTGGTCCTGTTAAAAAGCATTTCTGTAAGTTGTTTGTTTAGGAACTTATTTACTCCTACTCCTTCTGGGCTTGTCTTTAGTTCCTGCTCAAAAAATAGTAGCTTTAAATAAAACATTGTGTCCTGCTTCACAAGGTTTGTGGAAATAATGCTTTTGTGTATACATAGACTCATTGTCTGCTTTTTGGTATTAATTTGAAGGTGAATGTTTTCAGTTCTGAATGTTTAGTAGACTTTTCTGTGTGAAAAAATGTGTTGTGAGTTTTGTGGGAATAATGACTGTGTTGTAAGTTGATGAGTACTAGAGTTCGTGATCCAGGGAGGAATTATCAAAATACTGGTTCATAAAAATCAGATAAACTGTGTGACTGATCAAGTGGGCAAGTTCACATGTCCCTGTAGTTCTCTGAACATCCTGTCTTGACTCATTACTACCAGAAAGGTGTCTGCACTTCATCATGTGTTGGCATGTTCTCAGCATTCCTCTTCTGTATTATTTCTTGATAGTTCTTTCATTAATCCTTCAAAAGTGCTGGACTGCTTAATGGAGTCGGAATAAAAATAACGCATTTTCAGAAAGTCTTCCAGTGTGTTCTGTTTGCTTTCTGCATCTCACTTAAGTGTTAATCAATTAAGTGATTCTGATTCTAGTCACTCCCCAGGTTAGATCTCGGCGATACGGGGATGGATAAATGTACTCTGTAAATTAGGTGTGAAACGGTTGGGGAAATGCACAAGCTGGTGCTCTGCAGAGCCAAGGCGCAGGTCTGGCTGGGCTTTATTTTAGCTCATGTGTGGGCAGGCTGGCAAGGCTGGTGCTGAGCTGGAGACAAGTGGATGTCCTGGGAAGAAATTGCTCCTGTAGGAAAATACTCAGGTCTTCATTTTCTACCTGTTCTTTTCTGTTATTACTTGAGTTCTGTTACCTGGGCTGTTCTGTTCTTCCCTTCTGTTTTTTTTTTTTTACACTGAGTTGGTAGTTGTGAGTCACAGGCCCATTAGGTGCCACACTTTTGCTTATAAACAGGACCAGAGTGTTTTAACAAAAAATTGTTACCAACTCTCTTTATGGATTCTGCCTAAAAAGTAAAGCTTAATTTATGGTATTACATAGACAGTGAAAATAAAGCTTGTGTTTCTTAGGTATCATATTTTTTCAAAGTTAGATTTATTATCGGTATGTTATAACAGACAGAATTGCAACTCAGAGTGACTCTTCCCTGGAAGTGAATGTCTGCTGAAGATGCCCAGCATAATCTCTGATTGAACTGCCCTGGATGTAATTAACTGGTTATTGATAGAAATCCATTTATGTGTTATATGAACAATGGAAAAAAGATCAGAAGTAAAAGTGCAACTGCCTCCACTTTCCTGGTGAAGAATGTTCCAGTCCTGAAAACCCAGCCTTGGCAGATACCAAGGATGGAGACCTGGGCCTGCTGTAGTCTCCACTTTAGATCTGTCCCCAAAATTCTTTTGCCCACTCTGAAATAGTTTCATTGAATGTATCTTAGCCCTAGCATTCACATATTCAGCAACCTGCAAGTTCTGCTCAAGCTGTGAGTTCTGTTTAAAGGTGAGGTTCCTGTTACACTTTTTTCTTTAAATTTTATGAGCATTTTATATAATGATGTTCCTGTCATGCTTTTGGCCATGAATCAGCACAGCGTTTCTGTGCAGGCTTTAATTGAAGCGTGGAGTTGTCTTGCTGTGCAAATGTTGAAGTCAGTGAGACTATTAATTAAAATTAAGTATCTGCATAAGTGCTTTTTCTAAAAATAAGTTGCTTCATAACAGCTTTGGGCCATGTTTGGGAAGGAGGGGGTTGTTTTTTTCAAACTTTGGAAATAGGTATATAATTCTCTCTGAACTGCGTGATGATAAAATGTAGCAGCAATACCAGAGGGCAGAATGTTCATGGGAAGAAGTGTGAGCTTTCTGCCTTGTCAGATGTCGCCTAAGCTGCTATTTATTGATTTTAAAACAGAATAAAACTGTTATGGCTCTTGTATTGCACAGAAAGTGGTGGAAAACTTTAAAAATTACTGCTTAAGCTGCTACTGTAGTGGAAGCACACAAGTCACAGGAACCAATCAGTTCTTCATATTCCTTACTGAGTGCCAGGTTACAACTCTTTTTCTTCCATCAGTTACTTAAAGTTGGACCTTCTTAGCTGTGCTGTGTCATTTGTTTTCTAGCTGTAGTTGAAGCCATTAAAAACATTACCAGGGAATACTGAGCTGTGGTTTTCCCCATATGTATTAGACAATTTACAATACAAATTTACTGTACAATTTATCTTATAAAATTATCTGATTTAGTAATTCTCATGGCACCTTGGCAAAATAGCATCCTTTTATCTCCTCAGTCTGGCTCTTTACCAGACTCACTTTATCATGCCAGCTTGTTACCTTTTTTCTGATTTTTTTCAAAAATAGACTCCTTACAAGCTCTAGCATTCCCCACCTGCAGCAAACCAATAAATTAACAGTGGAGGGAAGAGATCACTGGAAACGTGGGTAAGAGGAATGTGCACCAAGCTGTCTGTGCTGTCAGGTTTCTCATTGCACCTTTCTGTCTCTTCCAACACTGAACTGAAGATCTCTGACCTGCCTTTTTGCAGGTATATGTGATGTGTATAAAGCACTGGCTACAGAATTAAGCAGGAAAAGATGGGAAAAGGACCCTATTTCATGTGATGCCAGCTGGGATGAAGCCTTGTTTGCCTGAGGTCACATGGAGATCTGAGGCAAGATTGGAGCACAGGTGTTTTCTGACCACAGGATGATTCTTCTGAGGTGTTTCAGCATGATGTGTGTTGATATCCCCAAGCTGTTGGTTTCTTACTGCTGCAGTTCTTGGTCTTTATCATTTATCATTTATTCCATGACTAGTAGCAGAAGCTGAGAATCCCATTTGTATGTGAATACAGTGATTCTTGCTGAACATGATGTGGTTGTTTCTGAAAGGGGGGACTCTGTAGGTTCCTATTTAAAGTCATTATTGTTGTTGATGAGGTTGCATTTGTTTAGTGTCACTGCTAAAAGTTTCTGTAAAGCATTGTCACATGGACACAAAGCAAAATTTACATTGTTTGGGGAAAAATACCAATGTTGCCATCTTTGCTCTGAGCACATCAGTTGCTCTTTATTGCTTTTTAAATTTGATTTTGTTGTAGTGTGGCGAGCTTTTCAATAAACATAGTGGTTTCATTTATATAACACTAGAATTATTGTTAATGCCCAGTTTCATACTGCGAATTACGTATGTAATATTGTGTCCAGTGGGATCCTGTATCACAGAATTTGCATAGTTATAGTGCTGGTGACATCGTATCTCATACAAAGAACCCAGGGACCTGATACAATATCAGTAAAACTGTCTCCTAGGTATGATTCAAACAGTTTTATTAGCAACATATGGGGTATGAAGGAGCCACAGAGGGTAGTTTTGAGTGTAAGGGTGCTGGCCTATCTTTTTCAGCCTGTAATTATATCACTCCTCTTCTACAGCATTATTTGTTGCTGCTCTGGGATTGCAGAAAAATAACTACTAATATGATGACACAAAGGATCAGAATAAATTATAATTGTTGACTTTACAAGAAATTCATTGGCAAAAAGGCTTACTGTCCTAAGCTTGGATGTCATTTCTGGTGCAGCTTCAGAGCTAAGCCACTGCACTAAATAACATGGTTTTGAAAGTTTAGGGTTTTCTGGCAACCTTATCCCACTGTACTGGATACTTTTGTGATCTGACAGATACAAAGAAGAAACTTTTTGGCTGCGTTTTGGTTTTAAATCTTAAGCTAAAGGAGTGCATTTTGTTTAATTGATAGTGGGATATTGAACTCTTGTTCCCCAAATGGAACATATTCTAATTAATCATCTTGAAGTAAAGAGTTCATAATTTAAATTATGACATTAAAAACTTACGAAAATATAATTAGAAAATTATAGTAGTGCTCTGTTTAGTTGTACTTCTTAAAGTCATGAAATATAAGAAAATAACTTCTATGTGTTGTAAAAATGATAAGTTTGGAGGTTTAATGTTTCTGCCAGTTGGCTGAACTGAGGAGCCACAGTGTGTATGGAGCTATTAAAGAAAAATACTATTTAACTACTTCCCAGATAGTTTTTTAAAATCCATATTTTTTAGAAACACTGGGCTGAGCAACGTCTCTTTGTACAAGAGCCTGTGTAGGGAATTGGGACTGTTACCTGGATTCTACTCAGAGTTACTTCTGAATTTTTTTATTCTTCATTGAGGTTCAGCATGGAAAAAACAGTCTGGGACCTCTGTGCTGCTTCACTGATGTGGAAGCATCTTTTCATCCACTTTTTTCCATTCTGTGCTGTGTTGATCTTACTGTGGCTGCAATAGTAATGAATATATAACTTTATTTGGAAGGGAGCTTTAGAATTGTTCATCCATTGTTTTCAGGTAGGATGAAACTTTTTTGAATCATTCCAGACTGAATTATACATTAAAAAAGGTAGTAAAAACAAAAAATCTAATTTATAACTTAATTGCTTAACTTTTTTCTTACGGTTCAAGCTTTCTGCTGGCACTTAATTGTTTTTATGGGCTTTTCTGACTTCCAGAAACTTTTGAGGATAATTGCAGGTGATTGAGGAGCTATTTTAACTTGTTCCCATAGTATCTAAGAATAAAAGACCTTAGACTTCGCCAGTTTATATTTGTTTTGAAAAGCATCTTCTCATCCTATATCTGCTTTGTCTTTTTGCAAGCTTGGACTGGAAACTCTCCCAAATGTGCTGCTGTTGAGAATCTCAAGGTCTTCTGTGAAAATTGAAGTAAAATCGTATTAAGCCTTGTAATTTTGAGAAATAAGTAGAAACATGTAGTGGGACTTGTGATTGAGGAGTGGACAGATGTCAACTTGTAGGTGCATAAACATCACAATCTTCTGATCTTTGTGTCTAATACAGTTGTTCCCCTGGCTCCAACACAACCAGCTACAGGGTGAAATGGTAATTTTCAGTGTGCCTCAAAGTCAGCTTGCTCTTTAGACATCATTAAGCATAAACTTGTACTGTTTTAATGTAATTTTTGTGGCTTTTTAATGTCATTTTTCTTTTTCCATATTTTTTCTCCTTTCCCATATCATTTTTTGTTTGGAGTAGAGAGTTCACACCCACTTTGCTAAAGATGGTAAAGGAGTGATTTCTGAAATTAACTATTAAATAAAAAAAGTTATATAAACATATCTGGACATCACATCATAGGGACTTCAGAGCTGTCTCAGGAGCCTCTAGAGCCACTCATGTTAATTGTTGCATATCTTGTAAATGTGTTTATTTCAAAGTACTGGAAGCCTTCCAAGAAATTTCTGTATTTAAAAGGGCAAAAAGGATGTCACAGTGGATTTAGCCCAGGACAAAATCAAGTAAAGGTTAACTTGGACTTCCATCAGTGAAAGCTTAAAAGCTAAAAAAAAAAAAAAAA
>VZRO01004341.1:173759-288759 GCA_013397915.1 Daphoenositta chrysoptera
AAAAAAGAAATAAATGAAATAAATGTTGGTCACTATGGTTTTGTGATAGAGGGAATTGTGAGACAAAGCTGATTTTTTTTTTTAATAGGATTGTGTGTCTTGCCTTTATTGCTATATTGAACTAATTTCTTTTGAAGCATTAAATCTTTCCAATGCAGTATTTTGATGTAAAAACTTAGGTTATATGTAGCTGAGACAGAGAAGATTAAAAATGTCCTGTTGCTTGAAGTGTAACTTCTAATGAGATGAGAAGGGCCTACATCTTGTGGTTCTCCATTGTGTTCATGGCCCACTTAATCAGCAATTTC
This sequence comes from Daphoenositta chrysoptera, assembly GCA_013397915.1. Classification (NCBI taxonomy): domain Eukaryota; kingdom Metazoa; phylum Chordata; class Aves; order Passeriformes; genus Daphoenositta; species Daphoenositta chrysoptera. Next base: position 174,068 of record VZRO01004341.1, read on the forward strand.
ACTGGTGATTTAATTTTTGTTGCTTTATTTTTCAGATGATGCAAGGAATACTGGAGAAGTATATCTGCAGTTAGTCACATAGGTCAGTCATCAAAATACAGTAAAACTGTAGTTGGTACAGAAAACAGGTTGGGAAACCCCGCTGTGAGAATACAGGGGTGACACGAGGAGAGGCAGAGAGAGCTGGGAGAGTTCAGCCTTGAGATGAGTGGGCTCAGGGGCACAGACTGAAACAGAGGAAATTCTGGTAAAATGTGAATTTTTTTGCTGTGAGTGACCGAATTTGGAACATTGAAACAAATTGCCCTGAGAGGCTCCATCTATGGAGATACTCAGAACTGGAGGTGGTCCTGGGGACCCTCCTGTTCTTGGGTTTGAGCATAGGGTTTGGACTGGTCACTCTCTGGAGGTCCAGAAGGGGCTCTTCTGTCTTTTGCCTTTATTTCACACATGATCTGTCTTCACAGATGTTATTAGACTAAGGAAGGTATCTGGGATAAAGTTTTTATGATGTTGTGTTGGGCAGTATTTGGATGGAGCTTCTTCACAGAACCACAGGATGGTTTGGGTTGGAAGAGACCTTAAAGATCATCCAATGCCAACCCCCTGCCACAAGCAGGGACACCTTTCACTAGACCAGCTTGCTCCAAGCTCCATCCAGGGCTAGTCTTGAGCACTTCCAGGGATGGGGAGACCAGAGCCTCTCTGGGCAACCTTGAGCCCCTTCTTAGCCTAAAACAGTTGGAAAGTTACACCAGATGAGCTCAAATTCTCTTTTCCTTTCTCCCGCCAACTCTGTTTAGATTAAAGAATGCTACTACAATCAGGAAAATTGCACTTTGCCATCCGTCCATTGGACTGAAGCAGATAGGATGGATTGGAAGAAGTACTGCTCTCCACTGAGATCCACAGCCAAGATTCTCAAACTGCTTTGGTGAAAACCTCTCTGAAGCAGCACTGCCTGGTGTTTTACTGCTCCCAGTTTTAGATGCAGGTAATAATGTCTCTGATAAATATGATGTGTTTGTTAGATGAAAAGGGAAGAGAGTTCCCTGCTTGAGAGGCTTGATGGGTTTGGAATTCTTGGTGTTAGTAGATAGCTATTAATGATTTTTTACTCTGCTTGCCCTGAAACGATGGCACAGTTCACATTGTGCTTCCAGTATTTGGTAAGTCTGACAAGGCTGCAGGTTTTGGGAATCAAAGGAATCTTTCCTACAAGACACAGTTAGCAACATGCTTGATTTCTGTTTTTCTCCTTTTGAATAAAATCCTGGATTTACATGGTTGCACCAGGGGTGGGAGATGTTAAGATCATGAATAAAGTATGTCTGTTAACAATTAGGCTGCACCTGTAGTTCAAGTAGACTAGCTTCATGTGGCTGTGAAAGAGTGACAGACCTAAATGACAGCTGGGACCTACAGCAGAATAGGAAGAGATGACCAAAAATATCTGGCCATTCAGATATATATTTATTTAACACCCCACTGCCTCCCCCAAAAAATCAATATATGTTCAAACTAATGGTAGTCAGCAGTGAATTGAGATTGTATTTTATACTTTTGGTGGGAAAAATTAGTTTTCCTCACACTGAGATTTAATAAATTTGGTTGTATCTTCAAGTTAAAATGTGCCTCTAAAACTGCTCTAAGCCTGGTCTGTTTAAGGAAACAAGCATGGTGTGTCAGTGCCATTCCTTCTCTCCCCTTTCTTTTCCAGTAACTTCTGAATTCATCAAGCAGCCTGTACTGAATTTAACAGAAGAGTAGGTGCTGCAGGAAATAACAGACTTTCAGCTACTCACATGAAACCCATGCCAAGGACTATATTTTTAAGCTGTGAATTCATTTATGATTAATGTTTTAATTATTTGTTTGTGTCCTAATTTCTGCCATGTTTCAAATTTAATTAAGTATGAGATAAAGGAGTTAAGCAACAAACTCCGGGTCCTTCCTTCTTTCTCAAATTGCTTAAAACCACCGCAATGCTTTCTCAATGGGGGATTTTGCCAGAGCTGTGATGCCTCTGAGGCTGCTTCTTGCACAGAAGTAGCCTCATGAGTTGGGCAGAGATGACAGTCACATAACCATAGAGGAGCGTTGTGTTCCTGGTGTGTGTCAGCAGGTGGAAGGGGACAGGTAGGACACCCCTGTCTTGAGCTGGAGATAAACAGTCTCATGTGGGAAGAACAGACTATCTCTCTCTCTCTCCCAGGTGAGAGAACTTGTTGTGATGAGAGAAAATAAGAAATGCAGTTCACACAAATATTACCATCTTGTATAATTTTTTACCATAAACTGTAAAAATTTAATGTTTTGAATTCCTCCTAATGTCCAGCCATCTATGATTTGCATTATACAGGATAAGGTTTTCAAAACTTTTTGAGTCTTTGAACTGCCATTGTCAGAAATGATTTAAGTATTCAGGTGCCCAAGTCTTACTGCAACTCCATGAAACTTTCACCTTCTCCTCTGAAAATGGAGCTCAAAGTTACCTGGGTATTTTTTCTGGAATTCTTTAACTATGCATAATATCCTCTGGTGTGGAGCACAGGGGAGGCACAGGCACTGAAATACCTTGAGCACACACAAAGCAATCATGAGCCTGAGGGCAAATGGGTGTTTATTGGGGTGAGTGGAGATCAGATGGAGACCACCAGTGCTGCCCTTGGAGGTGACCAGCTTCCAGGATCTCGTTATTCCAGGTGTATCCTGGGTAGGTAAACACAGCCTGTCCATCTGTGACTCATTTCACGCTACAGCGTGCAGTTAAGTGGCTCCATAAATGTTACTGATTTCCACATGTAGGCTTTGGTACCCAAGTGTTATTGTTAAGGGTGAAAAAATAGAGGCTTTGTGTCAGCTTACCTAATTTTTCAAAATTATTGGAGGCTTACAAATGACAAAGCTTAATTTAAAACCAGGAAAGGAAGAAATTCATCCCTGTAAGGGTGGTGAGGCCCTGGCTCAGGTTACCCAGAGTAGCTGTGGCTGCCCCATCCCTGGAAGTGTCCAAGGGCAAGTTGGACAGGGCTTGGAGCAAACTGGGATAGTGGAAAGATCCCCTGCCTGTGGCAGGGGATTGTAACAAGATATTTTTCCAATCCAAATAATTTTGATATTCTGAAGTCTTGTGTTGCTCTGTAGGTTATTACTGCTAGAAGCTTTATTTTTTCTGAATTATGAAAACACAGTACTTTAAAATCTGAGGAATGTCTTAGTGCAGAACATAACAATATCCTGTGCTCAAACAGCAGCAGTGAGGAAGGAGCACAGACACTTGAATTGTGTGGTTGCTACTGTGAATGTGGTTCAGAGACTAAAACTAGAAACCTTTCTCACGCTTTCCCCATGCAGAAGAAGAGGCAAATGCCGACCTTGAATTGGTGCATGATATGTACTCATATCTGTTTATACATAGGCTGATAGGTTCTTTTCCTGACAACTTAAATTTGAATATTGTCTACTGGAAATTTCACAGGATTCTGGTAAAAAGTTAATAATTATTTTTAGGTGATTTCCAGTGTGTAATCTCATTAACTCACTGTTTCAGTGTATTTGGTGACACTGTCTTAAGTCTTGTTTTTGTTAATGAGACAATGCAGGGGTAGTTACTCAGATGTTTGCTAGGAAACAACAGCTGGATGGATGCTAGCTGGAACCTGCCAGTTCAGCTAGGCCAATGTGCTTGGTAGGTCCCTAGTGTAGTCAGAATACCTCTTGCAGAACTAAATCTTAAAATGCCAATTTTCTGTCTTGTATCTTTTATTTGGGCAGGGCTGTTTTTAAATTTTTCGTGAATATATTCATATAGCAGAGCAATTCTGAGCCTGTCTTATGGGCACACTTACAAACAACTTAAATATATTGCTTAGGGTGGGCTCAAAGTCTTCTAAATATGTACTTTATAGCAAAAGATATATTTTTATTTATATACATCCCTTCATTTTATGGTTATTTAACTTTTACTGGCTTAGAGACCCCATAGCACAATAGGGGTGTGGATCTGTAGGAAGCAATATTCCCACTGAGTTACAGTCTGTGCAGAACTCTTGATCCTGGCTCACCTGGAGGATCAAAGTTGTGGAACAAACCCTGGATTTTAGAGTGTGATAGTTTAGAAGCACTGAATGAGCTTTCGAGGCCGACTGGTTCATCTCAGGTTAGAATGGAAACTAAAACCCCTCCCTGCATCTAGAGGGGGAAGCCTAAGGAGGAAATAATGACTTAAAATATGCTTTGATCTGCTGTACTGAAAGAAGATAAAGGTGGGTTGTTTTTTTTTAAAACTTTTTATGCAGACAAGCTGCGTTTTGTCATGTAGTTTTGTGGCAATTTATTTACAGTCTTAAAAATGCATGAGTGACTGTACAGTTCTAAAAGCATTTGACAAAACCTAATTGTGTGTTCTGTAGTCAGCAAAAACTTACTGGTTGGGTTGCATGTTTTTAGTCTGTAAGGCTATTGGAAACTGAAAGAGTTGTGTATTTCTATATCTTTTGTGAAGCTGTAATGAAAATGAAGTTATCATTGTGAAGCTTCCAGTTTTGACAGTGAGAATGACCCTTCGATCTCTGAAGGCTGCTGGATTCTCCATACAAGTTGAAACCATAAACGTTTTATGGCACAAGATGAGTTGCTGGGACCAAACATAAATTTTAGAAAGAGAAAGAAAAAATTGAGCGAATGCCTGCATCCTTGAATGTATTGAATTGCTGCAGTTAAGAACAGCCATATGGTATTTTGATAACTTCTATGCATTGGAAAATTATAGATTACAGGTGAATTGGACCTGCAGACATTCTGTGTGTAGGATCAACTTTATTTTAGTAAAATAGCACTTTTTGTTCAGCTTGCATTGTCCAGACTGCCAAAGAATTTTACCAGATTAAGTATTTCTAGGTATTAGTCATTGTGGAGGGAGAATGGAGTCCAAGACCATGGGCCAAAACCAGAGTCTGTAACTTTCTTTTTTGCATAGAAGAGCATGCAGGGAGAAGAATATATTCCTGTTCCTTCTTTGAAAATGAAAACAAAGGAGATTGACATCCTTTTACTCTTTCAGTCAAGTGTCACTTGTCCTGAAGTTGTAATAATCAATTCAGAATGGCTACTTACACTTCTTTACAAAATTGGATGAAAGAGCTTTGCAGATAAGTTAAAGACCACAGGAAAAGAAAAAGCTCATAACTTCATAACTTTAAACTGAATTAGTTGTTTCTTTGAATTGCTTGTTTTTAGTCATGTTGCCATAGGTATCAAAGCAGCGAGCTATTATCATTCCTTTGTAAGGATTGCTGCTGTTTTATATTCACATTGCTGCAGATCAAAGGATGGGTCTGCAGACACAGAAGGGAAGGTGTGTTGTTTCACAGATATGCAAACACACCTAGAGCGAGTCGGTCCAGGTACTGCGGATGCGCTGACAGGGATTTGCAGTAGCGTCGCTGCGTTCCTGAAAATCTTTATCGTGGTTGCTAAAGCTTTTTTCTGAGTTTTTTTAATCTCTGTCAGCTAAAACTCATTCAGATACTGCTGCTCCCTACACTTAGAGCTTTGTCTTGCTGTTTGGTGTGTTAACTGCCACTGAGTGTTATTGATACATCCTGCTCTTACTGATCTGTGTTCAACTTTGATTAACCCAAAATATGTCTCCATCTGAAGTGCTTTGCAAAAACCTGCTGGAACAGGGTGCCCAGAGAAGCTGTGGCTGCCCCATCTCTGGGACTGTTCAAGGCCAGGTTGGATGGGGCTTGGAGCAGCCTGAGGTAGTGGAAGGTGTCCTTGCCCATGGCAGGGGTAGGAATGAGATGACCTTTATGGTCTCTTCCAACCCAAACCTTTCTATGATTCTGTGATCAGGTCTTTGATACCTTGGAAGAAATCTAAAGACCTAAACATTTTCAGAATGGGGGAAAATCTCAATAGTTGGTTTTCTGCAATGATTGTAACCAGCTCTGCATCTTCATGTAAGGAGTGTACCCATGACTGTCAATCTGTGAATTAAGGGGATATTTTGGTTTAGATTTTGGGAAGGCCTTAGAACCACCTGCCCGTACCTAATGGGGCTCCAGGAGAGCTGGAGGGGGCCTTTGGACAAGGGCCTGGAGTGGCAGAACAAGGGAAAGTGGCTTCATACTGACAGAGAGGGTAGGGTTAGATGAGATATAAGAAAGAAATTCCTCCCTGTGAGGGTGGGGAGGCCCTGGCACAGGTTCCCAGAGAAGCTGTGGCTGCCCCATGCCTGGAAGTGTCCAAAGCCTGGTTGGATGGGGCTCTGAGCAAGCTGGGATGGTGGAAGGTGTCCCTGCCCATAGCAGGAGATTTAGAACAACATGATCTTTAAAGTCTCTTCCCACCCAAACCATTCTATGATCAAGGAACAAATAGAAAACTTTAAGTTTGGCATCAAAGATAACAACATATCAAGTGTTACTGCAATACATACTAAGAAGTTTTGGCTTAACCTTGTGCATAACTTTACACATGTGACTGCCAGTAATTAAAATGTGAACCACTCATCTGCCTGATGCTGCTCCCCATCACAGAGAAGTGATTGTTCTATTTATTTTTCAATAAGCACATCTAGTCAAGTCATGGAAACACAACCTAAATGAGGAGAGCCCCCAACTCTCACTTGCAAACAGAGCTGTTGGAACCTGTAGAGATTTTTGTACCGAATCCAGGGTATTTGGGGATGATTATTATTGTTTTTACACTTGCATCTTTTTGTACTGTTTTTATTTAGTGTCATTTCACTAAATAAAGGTTAGTTTAATCCTAACTTGAAAGACCTACTTTAAAGCTGCATGCAGTGACTGATTTTCTTTTGAAGGCTTGAATCTATTTACAGATTCTCACTACTGTTTTTAACTAACTTCTTTGCAATGTTTTCTTTCAACTTTTGAAATTCATTAGCTGTAAACCACGTGTAAAATGTCTTCAGTCTTTGAACTGATGTTTTATTTAGAATCCTGGCATATCTGTGAATCTAAATTAAAAACAAAAAGCCATTTAGTGAGGAAATAGTTAATAACAGAACATTACAAATAGTGTCTGAAGAGGCTGTTAGTTTGCTAAGGAAGTTTTCATTTTCTATAATTTGCTGCCTCATTATTTGTAGTAGTGAAACTGTTCCTTACCAATCATACCAATCCCTTACATGAGGAAATGAAAGTGGTGTTTACAGTTCTGGGTGGAAAATACTTACTGGGCCATAGTCTGCATTGAAGTGAAATGTTAAGAACCCAAAGTAGTGCTTGGAGTGAACATTTTCACAGGATTGCAAACAGGATTCTTAGTATCTTTTTGGAATGGCTAAGATTCTCCAAAGTTTATGACTAAGTACACCTCAAAGCTTGATGTTAGCGGGTTGAAAATTGGAGTGAAATAACCTGGAGGTGAGTATTCAGAGAGCTACACAGGTGGTGCTGGTGGATGGTGTTCTCTCCCCAGTTGTGTTAGGGGCAATTTTTGCTCTGTTACTTCAAGATTGGGATTTTGGTAGTCACTGAACGTCTCTTTATCATGGATGATTGAATTTAAGAATCTTCTAGTTTGAATAATAGTGCTTTGCCTACTTTTTCCAGCCCTGAAATACCTGCTTTTTTAGTGCCATCAATGCATAAACTCATAGTGGATAAATTGTAAGGTGATTTTGTTTTTAATCAGTCATTGAGGTAGATGTTTTAATGATTTTGAAAAGTTTAGCATCTTACATAAGAAGTTGCTGACTTGCACTTTTTTCTTGTTTTATACAGCATTGACATTTTTGTCAAAAAACTGTGTGCTAAGTAAGAGGTCACGATTAGAGGGACGGGAGGGTATCTCCTACAAGGAAAGGCTAAGAGAATTAGGATTGTTCAGCCTGGAAAAGAGAAACTTCAGGGTGATACAATTGTGAACTTCCAGTACCTGAAGGGGGAACCAACAAAATGGAGAGACACAGCTTACATGGGCATGGAGTGACCAAGGGGAATGGACTCACACTGCCAGAGGGCAGGGGTAGATGGGATATTGGGAAGGAATTCCTTCCTGTGAGGGTGGTGAGGCCCTGGCACAGGGTGCCCAGAGCAGCTGTGGCTGCCCCTGGATCCCTGGGAGTGCCCAAGGCCAAGTTGGATGGGACTTGGTGCACCCTGGGATGGTGGAAGGTGTCCCTGCCGGTGGCAGGCATTAGAATGAGATGACCTTTATGGTCCCTTCCAACCCAAACCATTCCATGATTTTGTCTCTTAGCGAACAATATAAAATGACTATTTGCAAGTCATGTACACTTTGTAACTGCTGCTTCTTCCTAAGCAACATCTTTCAGAAGGTTCAGCGTGTTCTCTTTGAATGTAAAGCAGTTTGGTAACACTGGAAATGCTTTAGAGAACAGCAGTGAGTTGTTATGTTGAAAGACTTGAAGAGGCAATACATTAGGCTAAAAGCAGTGGCAGTACCTGCAGAGCTCACTGTGCGTGCCCTTAAGCAAAAGATAATAATTAGTTGGTTGTATTCCCCTGCAAACCTGCCCAAGTGTCGATGTTTATGAATTGCAAAGATCACCAGCTCGAGCTCCAAGCTGCCAGAGTTGTTTATGCCCTTTCAATTTTTAATGTACCTATAAGATGTTTTGATGAGGGCATTTAATCCAGGGGGATTTGCATGCCATAATCATACCTCTGGTGATTCCAGCACAAAAGTGAGGGTAGTTCTTCAAAATGTTCTGAGTGCTAACTTCCACTTCAGTATTAATAATGAACATTAAGAACATCTCTGAAAAAAATCTTCATATTTCGTTGGCCGAGCAGGATTTGTTTGCTTGTGGGATGATGGTCATTAAAAGTGGTGAAGTATCTGCTGTTGGGTAGCCTGAGGAGTGAGAAGTTGCTCACAGCTTGGGGATACCTGCTTTGCTAATTAGTTCATACACATTCAGCTCAGGCGATTTGCACTTCAGTCAAAAGGAAATATTTGACTAGAATCGACTTTCCCTGGCATTCTGATACAGTGGGTGCTGGTGCTGTGTTCCCTAAAACCACAGGTGTAAGAACTTCGGTTTAAATAAAAATAAAATGTAAATGATAATAGCAAGTTTACACAGGACAGGAGTAGTTTTTTGTATGTATAATTTGTAGTACATTAATAAATGTATAGTGTGTATACATATATATCTAATTAGATGTATAATTTTTACCATGTATATTTTGAAGCATGTGCACACAGGCTCCTCAAAGTTTAGCCATTTTGTTATTTCAAGAGTCTCAATGTTTCATTTCATTTTCTTGTAAATACAGCATAACTAGTAAAAAATAAGATAAAAAGTGGGTCTATGCTGAGCCTCCTTGTGCCAGATATTCTGTTTGATAAAAATGTGGTGAGCTGGTGGGTGACCTTGTATTAGCTGAGTTTAGGGGAAAAGAAGTAAAATTTTATTTTCTTTTTTTCAACTGGAAGATGTTAGCATGAAGTCTTAATATGAAAGCTCCTTGAGTTGTTAGATTTGATTTCTGCTTAGCAAAAGAACCTTGAATTTCCACTTGGGGATGGAAGGAAATAACATAATTATTAGTATTAATAATAATTATTTTTACATCACAGAATTACAAAATTATTTGGGTTGGAAGGAACCTCAAAGACCTCCTAGTTGGTTTTGGTGAGTTAAGATAATAGGGGGGGGAAAAAAAGAGATCATGTGAGTGTATATTACATGAACAGTATTTAAGCCAATTTAAATCTGAACTATCTCCACTGAAGGATGAGTGGGAGGAGTTTGTCACCAGGCGGGGCAAAATATCAAAATGACAAATTACACTGTGGCAGGGCTGAGGAGATACAGCTAATTCCTGAGCTGCAGAGCAGGTGTTTAAGAACTGTGGTAAGACTATCCCCAATATAAATCTAGCTGGTTGTATTTTGGTATAATTCCATTAGCTGTCGTGGCTCTGTTTGGGAAATCACAGTGTGCCAGTGTTTGCGTGGGACAGTGCAAGTGTTTTCATGTGGAGAATGAATATAAAGCTGGGACATGTTTGGAACATGTATGTTTGTTATCTTGTATAAGAATACACATGTGTATATAATATTTGTTTATGAACATAAACCAGGTTACAAAGAATATTATTATGCAATGACTGTTATATAATACATCAAAATATATAATATAACATATAGACTGGGAGCTCTCATGTGAGTACGTGCAGCTTGAGGGAGGCTGGCAGAAGCAGACCTGGTGTATTTTTTAGAAGCCTTTGGTTAACAGCAGCCCTGTTTCAGCCACGTGCTTTTCTGGAAAACAGCCTTTTCTTAGAAAATTTTAAGCCAACTGGCATTTAATTTCTGTAGCAGATAAGAATTTTTTTAGATAGGAGATAGTGTATCATGTGTTGGTAGCCTCCATCACAGCTTCACAGTAAATCTCCACTAGTAGGTTTTGTAAAGCTTTAATTATGATCCATTAATGTAAAATAAATTAATTTAACCTTAAATATTTCTCAAGTGATCATGTGAGCAGAATCTTTTCTCCACTACTTACCTGTTTTTGGTTCTTCAGGTAAAATAAAGTTACTCCTCTGCTCTAACAAATTTACAGAATTCACACCTTGTTTTTTCATTCAGCTTTTAAATCTACCTACTTATTTTCTGAACACTTAAAAGGAGAGCAGCAAAGAGGTTTAATTCTGTCAAATGCAGCCCCACGTAACACCTTACATTTCTTTTACTGATCATTTAGGTGCTGCTGGAAATCCCATAGTTTGCTAGATTTGTTAAAACTGAAGCATCTCTATAACAAAAAAATACATCTTTTTGCAGAAAAAAATAGTACAAAAAGTTATTTGGAACATTCCAACAAAATAATTGCCTTACTGATGTAATTTAATGGAAATGGGGTGTACAATCCCAGTAACCTTTAGGCAGAAATAAATAAAATCTACAAGTAAAGAGTTTTACACATGCAAAATATAAATTCTATGAACATAACTGGTGCATTGAAGACCTTGAACAGCAGTTGTCAGAATTCTGCAAGAAAATGATTCCTCACAGTTGCGAAACATGAAGAAAAGCACTTGTAGGGTCCCACCTAAACCCTGTAAACAGGGAATTTTTAGTTCTGCAAGAGGTGAGCAGTTGCTGCACAGTGTTACTACTTCTGTGATAGTTGATTCATCCCTTTGCTATGCAAATTTTAAATATACAAGGATTCAGTACTTTTATTTAAGAAATATGCCTGCAGGCTGTATTGGTAGGCTTTAGGGAGATATCTGGTTTGGTGTGAAATAAATAGTTGTTCAAAGATCACATGAATTTATGTCTTAGAAGATGAAAAGTGACGCTGTGAGCGTTTTGAGAGCACCCCCCCTGTACCCGGCATGTGAGCTCACCACTTGGTTTTGGTTTTTCAAAGAAACCTCACCAACCTCATGGAAAATCAGAGCAGCAATGTGTCACCTTAGAAATGAAAGAATTAGGGCTTCAATTTGAGACACCCCAAGCTCTGGGGGTTTGATTCTTGGAGTAAATCCTCTCTGGTCCTGGTCGAGGGAGTAGCTGCCTTTGCTCCAGCTTCTGTCTTCAGCCCCTTTGAGTGCTTAGCTTTTAATGAAGGGATTTAAATGCCGTATTTCAGGTTTATGTGCTAGTTGTAGCCATTCAAGTCTGCATATTTTAAATACAACAGGAGGAAAGAAAAACAAACCTTAAAGCATTTGAGTGAGAGACAGTTTTGGTATTTAAAGTTGGTGTTGAAGATTTGTCTTGCTAAAGAAAGAAAAGCAGTTTCTTAAAAGGTATTTGCTGCGTAATATGAGCCACATTTTAAAACACAATTACAAAGTTATAATACAAATTTAATAAAATTTAGGTTGTAAAATGGCTATTTGATTAAGCCCAGCCCCTTTTTATTCTGTTACTCTCAAAAATATTAATCAACTCTTCCCTACAGCGTGCAATTCACTCTTGGGGCAGTTTTGCTATCCTGTCTCTCACCTAGCACCATTCTTTCTGCAATAGTTTCTTTTCTGCTGCAGAGGAGCAGCATGTTTGGGAAATATTTATTTCTTTCCTGTGAATAACTTTATCTTCATTTATATAACTCTTATGAAGGACTTCTATGCCTTAATGATCTAAACTAAAGAAATTAACTTGCTTGTTACCTTTCAGTGTAGGTGACTGCTACTTCTGACTTAAAGGGAAATCAGCCCAGAAGTTTAAATGAACTTGTTTATTGTGTGCACACTCAGGTAATAACCACTGAAATTAATAATTCTGATGCTTGTCTACATGAAAAAAATCATTACAGTGATCTAAAGAGCTAATGGAAATAAATTGCTGTTCTTTAGGTGAGGTGGCAGCAGCCCTTCCTCGTGTGCCTCCTTGTGTCTCCCTTTCCTACCTCCCCCAAATCTCAACTCTGTACTCCCTCATCTTAACTTTGTCATTTTTAATTCTGTCCTATTGTTTCCATTGAGAGGGATTAGTAAAGATAAATTTTAGCTTTCCTGGCATTAACTTTAGCTTATATCTGTCATACGTTTCCTAGATAAACTAAATACTGCCTTTTTTTTTTTTTTTTTTTTCTCACCCTGTCACACTTCATTTGAGTGAACCAATCTACCTAGAGCTGGGTACTGGGTTTTCAGTGAGGAAAAATGATTAATAGGTGCTTTTTTTCAGAAGTTTGATATTTTTTTTTCTGCTGCTAGCCTTTCCTGCTTGTCACTGGCCATGGGAAGAGTGCAGAGCTGTGGGCCCCTGTGTCTGGTGTTACTTGGTGGAGGTACAGCTGCCAACCCAATGGCCTGAATGGTGACCTCACCTGGCTGCTGGGAACTTCCAGATAGTGCCAATTAGGCATGGAAGCAATTAAAATAATGTACTTGGCTCTGCTGAGGCCACATTTCAAATACTATGTTCACTTTTGGGCCCCTCATGACAAGGACATTGAGGGGCTGGAGTGTGTCCAGAGAAAAGGAAGGGAGCTGGAGCACAAGTCTGATGAGGAGCAGCTGAGGGGACTGGGGGGCTCAGCCTGGACAAAAGTCATAAGTTGGTTGGACACACTTTTCAACAGCTTTTATTTAAAAAAAATAAAAATAAAATTTTACTGAAATGGAAACACATCACCAAACAATATGAAATAAACTTAACCTGTGTGTCCTGGCCAGTCAGGATCTGTGTTACTGCATTTTTCTGTTAGCAAAAAGGTGCTATTTTTATTACTTGCAGAGAGGAAGAGCAGAAAATGGTATTTTATATAAAAGCTGCCTGTCTACATCATGGCCTGTACATGTGTGTGAGCTGATGTTTTCTGCTGTTGCTTTAGGTAGAGATATTTTCTTTAGCACTTGCATGCTCAATTCGCTTTCCTGCCTTCTGATTTAACCTTTAAAGAGGACACAGATAATTGTTAAAATTTTAATAATTATTAGAAATTAGCATGATATTTAGGGGTGTTTTTTGTTTCTGAATCTGACAAAATTTCTACATTTCATTTACATATTCAGGTTTTCTTAGGTAGTGATTTCCTCCTGTGTGTAAGTAATGCTCTTAGCAGCGACAGTGCTTTGAACTGTCACTTCATCCCACTTGAAGTTAATTAATCGAAAACTGGAGGGTTTTTTTTTATTTTATTTTTTTTTTTTGCATTAACCAGTTTCCTATCGAGCATCCTCTCCCTCTGCTGAGGATGTCACTGTGAGGTAGGAATAAGTGCAGTGAACTGAAGAGCAGAGCAGGGGAGGCTTTGGTGGTGTGGAAATGTAAGCATGTGTTGGAGTTTGCACCGGCGTGTCCCCACCGGCTGCACGAGGCTTACGCTGCTGTGTTCCCGGGGTCCCTGGCTTGGGGGAGATTTCAGAAGTCCTTAGCAGGCTCGGCAGTAAAACCCGAATATCCTCTCAAGCCAGGGTGCTTTAAGTCTTTGCTCAGACTGCTTAGTAGGCACAGAATGAGGGAGATAATGTATTTTTAGCTTTTAAATTCAAAGAAACCTTTCAATGAAAGGAATTCTTGACAATTTTAAATGCTCTGTTCTTGTCGTGTTTGTACCAGATGATGAGGAATGGGGTGCTTTTGATTTTTTTTTTTTCTTTTGGAGTGAAGGAAAACTCATCCCATTAAATTTATATTGTGGCAGTTTAAAGCATCAAATGGTGTACTCTACATTTGCTGTTCTTGGTAATTTTTCCAAAAGGATTAGAAAAATAGGCCTCTTACCCTGTGGTGTTGTGAGTAGGACACTGAACATACCAGAATTCAGATACCAGGAGGTTGCTTTCAAAATAATTGCAGGGTATGATCTGATTTTTGTGGTTAAATAGCTCACTGCCTGCAAAGTCATACAGATTTGTGAGGTTTTTTCCTGCTATTGGTGGCAATGAAACATGAAACTTGAAATAGTTGTTATATGTGTACACATTTTTTTAAGAGGCAGTAAGTGTCACAGCTAAAGAGAGAACTCTATAGTGTAAAAGATCATGGGATCATAGGGTAATTCAGATTGGAGCTGTTCTTTGGAGGCCACCTAGTCCAACCTCCTGCTCTGGGCAGAGTTGGCCATGAGCCTATGATACCTATATCCAAGAGTATGTAATCATGGAATACTTAAGTATTGCACGGTCTCTGTGGAGTGTCTGCATTTCATCTAGTGCAACTTTCTAGTTCATATTGAGGGATATGACTCACAAGGCTGCATTTATATTCTTTACATTATAAAATGAGCCTTACAAAGGCTTCAGATGATTTTTTTTCTCAAGAATTTGGATTCTGTGTGATCAGAATTCAGGCCAGTACAGGGTGATGCAAGTATCTCCTTGGACTATGTTCTGGGATTATAAGTAAAATAGAGAAGTATTTATATTTTTCCTTGGCTCCAACAATGCCTTCCTTGCAGGCATTTTTTTTTCTGTAAAGATTTAGTAAGTTTAATAGTTACTATGAAATACTTGTAAGTGTTTCTATTCTGCAAAGAATTGAAAGAGGTTTTTTTTCCTATTGGCATTTGAAAAGCAGAAAAAAGTGACTACTACAACAGAATTTTATTAATGAATGATTTACACTGGTTCCAGCTGTGACCATGTGATTAGTCCTTCACTGAGCAACAATGGGTATTTTCTTTCTGCTTTTATTTAATTTCCAAGAATGTGTCATCTGTTACATTAACTGCTGCCAGTATACCCCGTGTAAACTGGTATTTTTTATTTCCCTGAAGCATAAGATGAATACCCACCCATATCCTTCTGGAACTAGAGTTTTAAATGAATTGGGAATTTTATTGACTATATCTGATTCAGCAAGCCAAAATCATAAAAGTTAAAATATTTATTAAATGCACTAGACTGTAGGATGCCTTGCTCCCTGGTAGTGCAAAAGATAGATATTTTCACTTTTAAAATTCTATCTTAATATTTTATTACAGCAATACAATGTGTTATAGAGGTGGACAAGCCTGCAGATTGAAATGTGGATAGTCCAGATTGTTCCTTTCCCTCGACCATATGGTGTAGTTCTAAAAGCCTTTTGTACGCTGTCTGTTCAGTTAATTGTAAACTCTGTCTTTAACGTACCTTAAAAATGAGATATATGTGAACTAAAAGTCAGCATATCCTCTGGTAAGTAAAGTTTGCTCGAATAAATCTAAATTCACAATCCTGGTCTCTTGGTAGATTTTCTTTCTGGGTGAATTTGAAAATCTTTCACCGTTTCTTGGTAACGAATGCGAAGCCTGTGTGTGTGGAGAGACAGGTTTTTCCATTTCCTCCTAGGGAAGGGGGGGAGATTTGAGGATATAATGAACATTTCATAATATTTTTGCTTGGCAGACAGCTCTGCCAGTGGGTGATGTGCAGGAACATCGAAGATTTCTGACAGATGGATGGTAGGACTGCTAATACACCTACACACGCTTCGGCGTCTGATGTTCCCGGTGTTGCTCTGATGCCCAAGAAACTCGTGCTCATGCCTTGGTCTGATGTTGCCCAGTGAGGGGCTTCAGAAGAGCAGAACCAAGTCTCACTCAAGATTTTCGTATGCCACAGAGAGGGGTAATTTATTATACTCCTCACAAAGCATTTATTACAGAGGCAAATGGGTTTTTAACGTAATAAAGAGTGAAAAATTAATTGTTAGAGAATTTCAGAAGCAATTTTATCTTCTATTCTTACACCATGAACTATTTGGGAGAAGTGACTGTTTAGAATGCTGAAAGGGTTGATATATATCTAAAGGGAAAAACACAAAAGAGTAGGAGTCTCACTGAAATTAATTTTCTGTGTGTTCCCACCTGATTTTAAGCATTGGAGGAGAGTGTTTGCTCAGTGGCAGTTTCTGTGTGGCTTTGGATATAAGAATCCGCCAAAATTAAAAAAAAAAAAAAAGGAAAAGCCAAAACATTTGGAATCAAGCAAGATGTAAATGACAGTAGTGGAGAGTGAGATTAATGTGCTGAGAGGCCTCTCATCATGAGACTTACTGATCTGTGCTGCATATCTGAAATTTTCACAGGATTTCAGATAGTTCTCTCAATGTCTGAACGCAGAGGAATAGGTAACCTTAGGGGATATTAAAAAGAAAAAATGCAGCTTTTTGTGCCTACAGAAGTTAAATAACTCCTGACTTTTGTGCATGCAGAAATGGGGAGACTTTTAGCAAGTCATCTCAAAATTGAAACTACTAGGACATCTATTTCTTTCCAATAGTTAATATGCTTGTTCTAAAATAATGTAAAAGTTGTGAATTTAAATAATATGCTGGTATCTAAATGGCAAAAAGCTGTTGGAAAATTGTAATCTTCCTTACCATGGCTTTTCATGCTCCTATACCTAGATAATCACAGAATGGTTTGGTTTGGAAGGGACATCCCATTCCAGCCCCTGCCATGGACAGGGACACCTTCCATAATCCCAGGCTCTTCCAAACCCTGTCCAGCCTGGCCTTGGTCACTTCCAGGAGTGGGACAGCCACAGCTTCTCTGGGCACCCTGTGCCAGGGTCTCACCACCTTCACAGGGAACAATTTCTTCCCAATATCCCATCTACCCCTGCATCTGGCAGTGTGAATCCATTCCCCCTTGTCCTGTCCCTCCAGGCCCTTGTCCAAAGTCCCTCTCCAGCTCTCTTGGAGTCCCTTTAAGGACTGGAAGGGGCACTAAGGTCTCTCCTGGGCCTTTTCCTCCCGTGGCTGAACATCCCCAGCTCTCTCAGCCTGTCATGATACAGTACTTTATAGCAGGTTCTGAAACATCACCTTTGTGCGGTGGTGAAAAAGGAGCAGATGGGGTTTGTGTGCTGCAGAGGCAGGCACAGATCCTGCTTGGCTGAAGTGTGTCTGGGGGGATGCTGTATCCACTGACCAGCAAATTCCATGAAACAAGTAGTATTTGGTACTTTTCTGGCTGTAGCATGAAATCAGTGGGAGCAAGAAAGTGTCTGTGGGCAGAGCTTCTGCGTCTTGCAATTCAAGTAGTTCAGAAGCTTTAAAGCGCAAGAAATCACATGTAATGCTCAAAGAATCCAGCTGTAATTTTGAGAGCTGAAGGAGAAAACAGTGGCTGAACATTTTTTGCAGCCTCCATATGATGAGAGCAAGTTCTCAGAGCCTGCAAGATGCTGCTTGCAGAGTATATGAATAACAGAGCTTCCTATTTTTACTGTGCACTGGCAAGTGTAGGCTCACTTCATTAGAGCAAGCAGTACAAACAAGATGTGCTAACTTGTGTGGTTTAAAAAGAAAGGTCTAATTTAACTTTTCATACTGATTCTAAAATAAGAGAAATAAAGTCATAGAAAAATCATATGACTTCAAAAAACATTTAACAGTTGTTTTGCCAAAAAAATCCTCTATCAACTTGTATTTTAAAACAAGTTTCTTTAACTTCTGTTATCTCCATGTCCATCCAGAAACATTTATTATTCCACCTTAGCTTGCAAAATATCAGAGACTGCCAATATATAGAGGACAGATTTGTTAAATTTGTGAAAATAGACTGGGAAATGAGACTGGAGATCAGACAAGGAAAAAAGGGAAGAGAAACCCTGAAGTTTTTGCTTCTGGAACACTGAAGAAATTGAATGTATTCAAACTGTAGGTTTCCTAATGAGGAATACGGCAGAATGGGCAAAGAGAAAGGTATTTGAGGTTGTGGATTGTCAGATAGGAGATGTTGACGACATGTTCATACACAGGTTGGAAGTGAGAGTAGTTTGAGACAGGAAAAATTGATGTGGCCCATCAGGGTAGTAGTTGATGTGCTGTTTGTAAGTCCATCCTGTGTAGATTTTGTTGCATCATAAAAAAAATTTAAAGAAGTAAAAAAAGGTGACATAGAACTAAGGAAAGTACAACATGAAGTAATAAGTAGAGGAGCTAAGAGAACAGGGAAAAAAATAGAAATTGTTAAGAAATGTAAATGAAAAGAAATCAGGGATTCAGTCATATGAAAAACAATTCATATGCTTTCAAGAAGTGGGGATTTTCCTTTTGAAGATGGAATTCATCAGCTATCAGCTATCCAGATGAAGAGGATACAATTTTGTCTAATTTTCATAATGAAATAATGTAAGTATGATCTGGGTAAAAGATGTATTTGTCTGTGTTTTCTTAGAAGGGATGATGCTAATGATAAATTTACGCTGTTTTTCAGAATATTTTTCTCACATGTGGCAAAGTGTCAAGTAAAGTCCTGCTGGTTTGCAAGAGAATGTGTATTGTGGTGCCTGGGAGTAGAGACATGCAAGTCACTGCTCCTTTTTCTGCTCTTGGTTTTACTCTAAAACTACTGTTGGGAAATGGTGCAAATCACAATTTTTAATTCAAGTTTTCTCATCTGTAAAGCAGAGATAACAATACCTACCTACCTCACAGGAGTGTTGTGAGGTTTAATTAATGTTTGTTAAGCTCTTCAGCATTTTTGGATAAAAGCAGATAAATGAAACCTCTTGTTGTTAATAATGGGAAAACCCCAGGCAGAAGGTGTAGTATGATTTAGGGGTTGGAGGGAGGAGATAGAATTGTTGTTTAAAGCATATTTAAACAGAACAATTGACAATGTTTGGTAAGAAGTTATATTGTTATTAGTTCTGTGTAAGAATCCAAGCTTTTTCTTACAAATTGCTTGTAATTTGAGCATATACATAGATCTAGTGTTTTGTTTTATTTTAGAATCACAGAATGATTTGGGTTGTGAGGGACCTTAAAAGTGATGAAGTTTTAACCCCCTGCCATGGGCAGGGACACCTTCCACTGTCCCAGGCTGCTCCAAGCCCCATCCAACCTGGCCTTGGACACTTCCAGGCTTGGGCATGTTAATACAGGTTTGGACTCCTTTGGCTTTGCAAAGCTGAATAAATCATTTATATTCCATTTTTTTTTTCCATTGTAAGGTAAATTCCCTATAGTCTGCCTATATATATACAAAACCAAACCAAGTATTTCTCTGTCATCAAACACCGTGTCAAGGTTTCTAGGACTGAAGTGTAGTATTCAGAGGCTGTGGGCTTTGGAATAACAAGTCAGTAGGCAACAATAGTAAGAAATACATGAAATTCTGTGTATGCATGAACGTGTCTCTACAGTATAATTTAAGCAACCCTGTAATATGGTCAGGAGGAAATTTTTGAGAAAATCGTTGACAAAAGTAATTGAGTGAAATAGTGTTGAGTGATAAGAAAATCAGTGGGGGATTAGCCTTGCTAAACCTTGTTTCTGAAGCTTTTTTCCCTATTCAGATAGGATATAGTCAAAATAACCATTCTAGTTACAGTCAAAGGAAGCGCTGTGTGTATTCCCCAGCATGTTTCTTAGAATCCACCGTGCCTGTAGACTCCAACTTTACAAACGTAGTGGTGTGTCAGCAACATCCTAGGTGTCATTATAAATGCCAGCAGTATGTAAGTGGTATTTGTAAATAAGCCCAAACAAGTGAAATGGTCTGTGTTAGTCAACCATTCTGCACCTTGGATACATTGAAGGCTGATGCTTGGTTGAGTAGCTAAACTAAATATCAAGTGGTGTTACACAGCTTGAAAAGAAACTCAGCTCTAAAGAGAGAAAGCAGACTTTTTTTCAAAGTCATTCTGTTAATGCCCAAGAAGATGTTTCCGTGAGTGTTAAGAAACCAACTGCCTATAGACTCTAGGAAAAATGGTTTATGGATGTCTCTTGCCCATGCTCATTCAGAGCTTCAATGGGGAGGCAGAGTGCTGCATCTCTGAAGAGTAGCTTGAATCATCTTGCATGAATATTGCTCTCTCCAAGGATATTGGCATGCAAAACAGATTCTGTTCATCTCAGAGGATGTTGAATGCACCTCACACATGGCTTCATAACCACTTTGAGATGAACAGGCAGAGTCTGGATTAGGTTCTTGTCACTGGAAGCATGTGTGTGATCAATGCAGATAGGTGGAAATAATTCATTTTTCTCAAAGCATTTGCTTGATATTACCTTATTTGGATACCCTGTCTGTATTTTTTTTCCACCATGTATATTTTCTGGAGGGAACTTATTCTTCCCCTTCCTGCCCTTTCCCTTCCCTCTTAATTATATTTTATCTCTAGTGGTCGAAGTGGGAGGGTGGAATGTCTTCCAGATTTATTTCTGCATTAAATGTGGGGCTAAACCAGTTTCATAAGCACCTTCAAGTATCTACTGCTGACAAAGCCTTGTGGGATCAGTCTCTGCTTAAACACTGATGGGGAGATGGAATTTGGAAAAATTCAGAGAGATCTGCATCATTCACTCTGTGGAAAGGCCCATGTAACACCTCTCTTGGCTTCCGATCCACTTAATGAAAGTGATTTTTGAAAATCACAGCATAAATAGATAACTGAATATAGGTTTAATGTTATCTCCATAACCAAAGTACTTCCAAATCTCTAATCCAACCTTACTCTATTATCAGTCTGAAGCCATTCCCCCTTGTCCTGTCCCTCCATCCCTTGTCCCCAGTCCCCCTCCAGCTCTCCTGGAGCCCCTTTAGTCACTGGAAGGGGCTGTGAGGTCTCCCCAGAGCCTTCTCTGTTCCAGGTGAGCACCCCCAGCTCTCCCAGCCCGGCTCCAGAGCAGAGGGGCTCCAGCCCTTGGAGCATCCTTGTGGCCTCCTTTGGATCCACTCTAACAGGTCCATGTCCTTTGTACATGAAAAATAACCAGAAGTTTCAGCTGTAGCATTACTGGGGGTCTGATTGCACGTGGAATGTTGTTGAGAGGTAACACTGCCTTGATTACAGAGGTATTTCCAAACTGTCCATACACTGTTGTTGTCCAGACCTCCAAGAACTGCTTATGGCTGCTGTAAATGCTTAACTGGTGGTATTGCCAAAAATTTCCCGATGGCCAGAGTAACTGCACAACCCTGATGTCTTTAGTAGGAGTCAGAACAGCTCTTTAACTTGCTGGCAAAGCCTGTGATCCTTGTGGCTTTGAAATGAAGAAGTGGGAATATGAAGCACAGACTTCGGATGCGTGAGATGTGAGTGGTTTCTTGAGTTGCCTTGTAATGATATTTCTGGGATTTTTATCAGCAGTGTCAGCAAGAGCACCTACTAATAGCCAGCTAAAGTTTAAATAGTTAGGATCTTCCAGTAATGACCTTAAAATAGTTTCTTCAGCTCTGAGCCCTGCAGTGAATATGTTTTTTTCTCTGCACCTCTGTAGTCATGGCCATTATAAACCATACTTAATGTTCCTGGACTCCCAATCCATGGAAGTGTTCAAGGCCAGGCTGGGTGGGGTGTGGAGCAGTCTGGTCTAGTGTAAGGTGTCCTTGCCTGCAGGGCTGGAGAACAAGATAACCTTTAAAGTCTTTTCAAACCCAAACTATTCTGTGATTCTTAGTGTTGTACCAGTGTGTGGGAGGAGTGTGCTGGATTCTGCAGGTTCTGTGGTGGTACAAGTGGAAGTAGCTGCTAAGTGACAGCATAATTTTGGTTTTTTTGAGCAGGATGTTTTATTTTGATAAGGATTTTCAGGTTTTGAAGACAAGTTTTATGAGTGTGGCCGATTGCTCAAGCAGAGTAAATGGTTTTCAGACTATCTTTTTAGATAGGTGCAGAAATGATTCTCAAGTGACCCTAAAGCTGAAATCCTAAGTGAGTTGTACTGATACCTTCATGATTTATAATGAAGTCAAATTTAAAAAAATCCCTGGTTTTAATTCTTTTTGGTAAAGACTACAGTGCTGATCGTGGGCTATAGCCAGATTTTCTTATGTGCAATAAAAGCCAAGTTTTTAAGACCCAGGCTTTTTTGAGCATAATGATTTTAATGGCGCTTTTCAGCCATCTGAGAAACTTCAAGGAAAAAATTTACATCTTGATGTCCTCTGCGAGTGTCCTTGCCTTGCTTTATCTGTGGCACTGTTAAAAAGGGCCACACTTGTTTCATGTCTGTTAGGGTCTCCCCCAGACATGACTATTTATTCGCTTTGCAGTATCTGTTTTGAAAACATCAGCTCAGAACCTAAACTTGTTTACAAAACAACCAAAATAACCTTCCAAAACAGATTGTTTTGAGATGCTTGTGTATCGCTTTTATTCATGGAAAACAAATATTTCCTGCAATGCTCACCATTTCAATTGGCAGATGATACCAGACATGTTTATTTAACTCGTGTCAGTGTTTTTCAGCTTTCTGCAATGTGTGTATCCATAGATACTTCCCAGTGGAGGAGGCAGACCCCTTAACTTTCTGATACTTGTGAAGTAAAATAAAATGTATGAATACACTTTTCTTCATTGCTTTAAGCCAATCCTTGAAGTGTTTTGCAAGCTCTGCAGACAAGAGGATGCAAACAAGTGACTTAAGTCATAAAATTTGCTATTCTTGGGTCAGCAGAGATGCTGGGGAACACTTGCAGTGAGCTGTCAGAAAGCATTTTGGCCAGAATCTGGAGCCTTTAATATTTCTAGAGCCCTTTCAGAGGGCTTAGTCAAAGCCTGGTAGGGAAATTATTTACAGGAAACAGGGTGCTGTACCACTAAATCAAATTGGCAACTCCCATTGTGCTGGATTTATAAATTGATGTGGGTAACACATCATCTACATGTCAAGTTGGAAATAGGATATAAATATTGTTAACGTGGAAAAATATGTTTAGTGGTGTATGAAGCCCTCATTCAGTGTTGTGTGGTGTTTGCTATTGACTCTGAGAGCTTTCGAGGGGTTCCTGAAAGCCATAACGTGGTGCTGACTGCACAGAAGTTAATGAGAGTTATTTCTGTTCTCATGGCTTCATAGCGTGAAGCCTTGGTTCAGCTCTCTCCTGAGGTGAAAAGAATTGGGCAAGTGAAAGACCAAATTATTATTTCACCTGTTGAAATTTAGTGCTTAATATTTAAAACTGAGGACTTTTTTGTACAGGTAGCATTTCATCCTTGAAGTTACTTAGTGAATCACAAGAACATCATGCCCACACTGCTGTAGGGATTCAGTACTTAAATGTTGTGCCTTATAAACAAACAATAACTTGATCAAGTATTGTCTTCCCTTGGTGAACGATTTTGTAGGTTGGCAGAATCCTCAGGACCATCATTTAAATTGCTTGTGTTGCAGGTCTTAAGGTGAAAAACACGGCAGGTACGTTTGGCTCCCCTTATGAAGTCCAGTTATCATGGTGGTTGAAATAAATTTTGAAGTAATCTTGCACGTCTTGTGAACTTTGCATCACAGAAGGTTTGGGTTGGAAGAGACCTTAAAGCCCATCCTGTTCTACCCCCTGCCATGGGGGGACACCTTCCACTATCCCAGGGTGCTCTAAGCCCCTTCCAGCCTGGCCTTGGACACTTCCAGGGATGGGGTAGTCTGTGCCAGGGCCTCCCCACCCTCACAGGGAGGAATTTTGTCCTCATATCTCATCTAACCCTGTCAGTGTGAATCTGTTCCCTGTGTCCTGTCCCTCCAGCCCTTGTCCCCAGTCCCTCTCCAGCTCTCCTGGAGCCCCTTCAGGCACTGGAAGGGGCTCTAAGGTCTCAGTGGAGCTGTCTCCTCTCCAGGGCAACATCCCCAGCTCTCTGAGCCTGGCTTTACCCAGTCCACATCTCTCTTGTACTGAGGACGCCAGAGCTGGATGCAACTCTGCAGGTGGCATCTCCTGGGAGCAGAGGGGCAGAATTCCCTCTCTCAACCTGCTGCCCCCATGCCTTTGGATGCAGCCCAGTACAGGGCTGGCTTTCTGGCCACCTGCCCTCAGAATTGCTCCTGTGTGTGGGACCCCTCCCTGATTTCACAGTTGAACTCGATTTGACAGTAGATCTCATTCCATCCTCTTCGTGGACTCAAGGTGTGACTGAAGATGCAGATCCTTTCATCACATATTCAAAGGGATACCTTCTGACTGCAAAATAAATCTGGCTTGTGCCCACTCAAGTGTTGCTGCCAAACATCTCAGGCTACCAAGCCTAATGTTTAAATTAATGTTTAAATTAACTCTTGCAATTCCAGCTTTTGCACAAGAGCAGTTTTAGTGCTACTAGAGTGCTTTGCTCTTCATTTAGCATTTTGCTGCTTCAAATTTGCTGGGGAAAACAAACCAACTTTTTGATGTAGTGTGATTTTTATTACCTCACAGAGTGACTAATGATGGCTTCTAGCAAGTGCTTTGTCTTTTAATCAATCAGCTAATATGAACTGTAGACTGTGACTTTCAAATAAAATTAGTTAAAATATTTGTGACTTTTTAAAAATGAATGCATATGTTCTTAAACTGGCCATGAATTCACAATGTAATTCTTACCTTTCTGTACAGAAACTGGTCTGAAGCTCAGGGTGTCTGGAGCACATTTCTCATCATATTCCTAATAAATCGGAGGAATTTCAAAATGCCAGCCCATTATTACCAGACTGGGACTTTTTCTATAATAGGGAACTAGCAACTAATATGTCTCCTGTCAAGTTTAAAAATAGTGCTACATCTCCCATTACCACACCTATTAGTTCCCTCTCCTCTCTGAGATACTCTAAATCAAGGATCCTTCATCTGTTTAAACCTAATGTAAGCCTTCAGCATCATCAGTGCTATCAAATTGACAGTCATAGGTGCAGCACTGGAAATGTTGAGTCCTGTAAACTGTGTTGATCCTTCAAGTACTGTAAACACACTGCAAATAAGTTGGATAAAGCCAATGTACCATTTAGCAATTTTAGCAGTCTCTGTTAAAATCAGTTTTCATTTTTCCAGGCTTCTGAATTACATGGCAAATGGGAGCTTATAATTAACTGTTAAATCAGAATAACTAATTTTCTCTCAAGTCCAATTGCAAACCTGGCGTACTCTCATATGAGGTTATACTCTCATATTAGATCTGTATTTTTTTTTATTTTACCTTTTTTTAAAAAATCCTGTTAGTGGTGTAAGAGCGCCTCAAAATAATGTAAAACTTTTTGTGAAGATAATTATTTATTATCTACTGCTCTGCAGCATTATCATGTCAACTTCTGTAAATCTATTTGGACCATTAAAAGGAGGAGACAGAGGAGCAAACCCAGTGGAAGAGTTAACTGGGTTTGCTGGTGATGGGTGATTGTGGCTGTAGTTCAGACCCTGGCAGAGTGTGGCCCTGGTTCTCCATCACACCTTTTCTGTGTCTTTTTCCCTTCTATTTTGCCTTTCTTTGGAAGAAAAATTAATCCTAATTAAATATTAACAATGCTTAATTTGCCTTTGTTAATTCAAATTGGTGAAAATAGTTTACAGAGTATTGAGTGTCCCTCATACCCTGTCCTGAGCAGTATTTAGTCCTGTGTATACAATTTAGGAGGCTTGATTAGACACAAAGAAACCAAGTTGTGTATTGTAATTGCCATTCCCAATGTACTGAGGATCAGCACATCAGTCAGTGAAAATTCCCTGAAAATGTATCTTTGGAGTGCTGTGCTCCAAGGGGGGATGGAGGCTTCCCCACCGAGGTAGTGTTGACTGTTGTGGTTTTGAGTTAACCAGAAATGTGACGCACAGATGTCTTTCGCCACTGGAAAAAAAGAATAAATTGCAATAATTTATTCAGTATAGATTAAGATCTTCAAAGATGTTGATTGAGGATGGCTAGAAGTATAGATGCAAAGTATTTATGATAGTCTCAGACTGTGTCAGGGAAGAAGGTGAAAAGAAAATTCTAGGAATTAAATTTTTCTTGCTTTCTGTAGCTGGAAAAAAACAAATTTAATTTACAACAGAAAATTATGAAGGTCATTAGTGCCTTTGCCTAGACAAAATACTAAAACAATTTAAATTGTGAGTTTTATAATGCATACACTGCATATGCATTAACAACTTTTTCCTAAGGATTTATAGCAATATTGTTAACTTAGTATTCGCAGAGTAATGTGCAGATTTTACAGCATGGTACTTTCTGAGCACATAAACTCCAAAAGGAGCCTTTACTGTCGCTTGCGTCAGGCCGTTTCTGGATTGATAGCCATGGGTCGTCTTAAAACTCGAACTTCCAATTCCTGCTGTTTCATCTCAGGGTTGAAAACACAGGTGTAAGAACTGAACCTGGCAATCCTCACAGTTCCCTTAAGATCAAACCAAGTCTTTAAATATTATATTGTTTGCAATTCTGATTGCATCACAGCATCAGAGAATAGTTTGGGTTGGAAGGCACCTTAAAGCCCATCCAGTGCCAACCCCTGCCATGGGCAGGGACACCTTCCTCTATCCCAGGCTGCTCCAAAGCCTGTCCAGCCTGGCCTTGGACACTTCCAGGGATCCAGGGGCAGCCACAGCTTCTCTGGGCAACCTGTGCCAGGGCCTGCCCACCCTCACAGGGAAGAATTTCTTCCTAATCTCTAATCTAAACCTACCTGCCTGTTGTTTAAAGCCATTCCCCTTTTTCTGTCACTCCATGCCCTTGTATGTGTTGATCATAAGCACAGTCAAAACAAGATGTGATATTTTATTTAAATCGAAGCAGTCCATGCAGGTTTCATTCCCTGCTGCCTCCAGGTAACGGTAGATTTTTGGCATTCTGTAGGTGTTTCCAGCTCTCAGGTTGTTTGCATGGACCAGAATGTGGTTTATGGGTGTCACCAGTAAATTAATGTTATTGCTGCTCAGCCATCCAAATACAGGTGAATGATTTTGGTTTACCACATTCTCAAAAGAAGTGGAGGATTTCTTGCTTTTTCCAGTTGATGTATGTAAAAGATAAATTGTCATTTTCGCTTATGCAGTTTAGTAATGACAAACCTCAGAACTGGTACTTTTGGGTGATCTAAATACAAGTTAAATTTTGGTCAAACCTTAAAATGTGATTGTGTTTAAGGTACAGCTCCGAGGTTTCGGTGAGTCACTGTCGTGAGTGGGAGGGCAGTGCAGGCTCTTTCAATCTCTGTGTGTGTATTTACACCACCTCCCCACTTCAGGTGGGGATGGGAGGGAGAAGGGGCAGAGGAGGAAAGGTAAAGATGCTTAATAGCCCTTTGGAAAATCCCGTTTTATTGCAACGTGGAACATGGAAATTTTTTGCCTGTATCAGCCATTGCAGTGTGTTTATGTGAAACCATCCAAGGTTTAAGTATGTTGATGTCCACAGTTGGTACCTGGTGGGTTTTGCAGTGGGTTGAGTTACGAGACACTGAACCACGGTGGCGGAATAAATTTCTCATACGTGTGGGACTGTGACGGTTAAAACAATCATCACTGAAACCATATACCTTATTTCCTGTAACTAATAGCAGATCTCTACCTGTGGAATATATTAACAAGTAGTCCTTGGTTTGGATGGTTGCTCAGCTGTTTTGTTGGACAGATATTTAAACGTGGTCTGTAATTTATGTTGTCTGAGTACGTCAGTGAACAGAGCTAATTATGGCTTCCTGATGTGAGCTGTGCTGATCTTTGTGAAACCACACTTCTGTAAGACTGAGTGAACGTGTGTTCTTTAATAAATTGTGGAAAATGATGGGTTTTCTCTGCCTAGGTTGGTTAACAAAAATACCTAAGCTGGCGTTCACCTAGAATTTAAAAAGAAGCCATGGTTTTGTGGCTGGTTGAACAGTTAATTCTTCCGTGCCTTTAAAGTAAATTTTTATATATTACTCTGTACAGTACTCAGACTTCCTTTTAAAAGTAAATTATTGGTTCAAACAGCAGTGGCCCTTTCAGGACTCCATCACTCGCCATGTTTCAGTGTGGGGCAGAGCTGCAGCAAGTGACTAAAGTCCTGGCTGAATGTCACTGTGAGCTGCTGGCTTTGAGACAGCCCCTCATTACCCACCTACACTTCTCAGTACTTCAGTATACCTCTGTATTAGTCATGTCATTTTGACACTGTTACCACTTGGAAGGAATTTTTTGTCAGATGTGTAATGTGTATCCTGAAGAATGTGCTGCTCTGTGTGGTAAAGACAGAGTAGGAAATTTTCAAAGGAAAGGATCCTGCAGCGGTGTGGATGGGGTTGAGCTGTTTGAGGAACACCCAGGATTGCTGGCTCCAGAGAGGAAATACTGTAATGAGAAAGGGGAAGCAGTTCTGTTTTTCTAATATTTGTTGTTTTCTTTGAAATGGGGAAAAGAATACCTGGAGTGATTTATATTTAATTGAGGATTGCATTCCATCAGATACGGTGAATGTTCTCAGGCCATTTATCAGCTGTGTCTGTTGGAGACCTCTGAGGAGTTTATGGTACATATTTACCTTAACTTGGCTGGGTCAAGGGAAATAAAGCAAAAATAATAGCTGTTATTTTTGTATGTGAACAAAACTGGAAGTCATGTGGGTGAAATATGAGCCAAATGACTGTGTCCTACCTCCTCTGTGTCTTTCTAAGTACGAGAAATTATTAGTTATATATAATAGAATTTCCTTAACATTATCAGTGTATCTTTTAAAAACAGAAGAGTTATTGACTTTTTAGTTGCTTCATCTTACTCAAGCCCTGAAGTGAATGTGACATATATTGTACTGCCATTATCCTTTAGTAGTATCTTATGTAGGTAGCATTTTATTTAAAAAAAAAAACAAACAAACAAACAACAAAAAAGAATGAAATGAACCATATACTGCATCTTAAATAACATTATAACTTTTTTTTCCTAAAGTGAATTTGCTGTATATTGTTAGTAATGTACAGAGTTCACACAACAACAGAATCCTACAAGTGCTAGTGAGGATTTTAATAAGCAGTACCTAAGTTTTTTTGGGTGAGTGAGTTTTGTAAGAAAACCTTTGAGCTTTAGGTCGTCTCTGAAAAAAAAGTGTCATTGCTGATTGTCACCCTCATGGGCTGCTGCCACGGGGTCTGTGAGTGTTATTGTGAAGAATTACATATCAAGAGCTATCTTAACACCCACTCCACGACACATCCACCGTTTCAACCCAGTTTCCCAATGTAAATAGCCAGAGGGGATTTATTGTATTGCAATACTTGTGTAATATTTGCATCATGAAATTTCACTAATAGATCTAAAGGCAGGTAAATGCAGAGTAATTAACTAAATGTCAGGGTCTTTAAGCAGGAGGAAGAATGAGGACTGAGCAGTCTCTTACCATCAGCACGTACAGTCATTCTCTGTCCCCATGAGGGATGTACAGTGAAAACTGGTGCAAAATAAAACCAAAGAGCACACTGTGGGTTCAGTTAACCTGGTGATAAAACCAGTTTCAGAACTAGTCTGGTGAAGTGTGATTTGATCAGATGCTTCATGAACAAATTGCTTTATTACTGATACTGCTAATGATTTGTAAATTAGTTGCAAGCCTCCCTGAGTGACTGACTCAGTGGCATTTACCAACTTTTCACATAGCCCCGTTTTTTAGGGGCTGAATTTATAAAACGCTTCCCTTTGGTCCTTTGAATTAAATTTTCGGTGGCATTTGATGACAAGCATAGCATGATTAATTACAAATTGTTCTTTAGGTGAATAGTGCAGATTCTAAACCACAGCTTGTGTTTTTATAGCAGTTATTACCCTGCAGGCTCCAAAAGGGCTTAGGAGGAGAGAGCATGATTTTGGTTACATCATTGTAAATTCAGAAAACGTCAGTGATCTCAAAAGTGTGATTTCTTTGAAATTAGGTCAGTGGAAAAGAGATCAGAAACTGCTCTGCTACCTGAAAAGAAGCAAGCTCCAAAATGGAGTGAAGTCTCTGCTTCCAGATGGCTTTCTTTTTGATTTTGCAAAGAACATGTTTGTTAAAACAAGTAATTTATTTGAAATATTATGGGGGAGTGAATAATAGAGCAAATGATAACCTCCATCCAGGCTGGATTAGGGAAGGAAAGTTGGAGCATGGAATGTTTTTTCTCTAGCTGATTGTTCTGTAATGACCTAGAAGCTCTATGTCACCATTTCATGTGGCACCATGGTGGGCCAACAACAAAAAGCTACCTAAAGGTTTTTTATGTTTTGTCTCCCAATTAAATTGATTCAGTGTTTGGATTTTTGTTGCTGGTTAACTGATCTTTTGATAGCTACAGTACACTTAAAAGGCTTTTCATTTATTTTCTGTGCTCTCATTACAGAATACATAATATTTTTAACGTGATCTTGAATCAAACTAAATTTCTCAACTATGGTTGAGTTGATGATTGAGATTTTCAGGAGAGTATGTAGTTCTCTGTTGAATTCTCATTTCTTGTCACTAGAGGTTTTGGTAATATATGGATTACTGTCTGAAACTACTAGAAATTGTAGGTCAGGAAATGGTGTAAGGTCTTGCAATGTACAGTGTCAAACATGAGTCCTGAGTAACTGAGTTTAGCAGAGAGTCCATCCTTCTTAGGAAGTGTTGAGAGGGAAACCATGAGAGAGGCGATTGTAGATGGTGAACACCTTTCAAGGTTTTGTTTTCAGCTTTTGTGTGTGGTGGTTTTGCTCGAAGCATGTGAAAAGCAGCTTTTGAGTACCCCAAGGGTGTGACTCATGAGGGCGATGAGCAATAGTCACCGGGTTTTCATCTGTCCCCTCGCTTTGGGCAGCGCGTTCTGCATCCTGTTTGCGAGCAGCTCTGTGGCTTCTTGTCTCAGAGCTTCCTTGAGCCTCCTCTAGTGTTCTCTTCCACCCACTTTGGAGTATTCAGAAGAAATAAGACGGTTTACATCTTCTGTTCCTGCTGGGGTGGTGATCCCAGCTCCCGGTGATGCAGGAGTGTCCTGGGGGATGCCCCAACTGCATCTCCCCGAGCTGCTCTCTGCCTTTAAGTCACGTACCCAAATCACTGTTACTGGCAACTGTTCTGGCTGAAGTGTGTTTGAATTGCTCTTTAATTTTCTCTGCCACCAGGAAAAAGAGGGAAACCTGTTTAAGAATGAATAAGTTACATCCTAAGTTATGGAATAATTGACCGGATTTTGGAGGTAGTGTGTGAAGTAAAGCTGCTTTTAGATACCTGATGGAAAACAAACCCATAAATCCAAAATACAATGTGTTTTTAAGTCCTGCACATTTTGATTCATTTAAAAATTACAGACGGTATCTTTTAAAGGTCAAATTAATATAGTCATCATAATTACTAAGTAGCCATTTTCAGAAGTAAACTCATTAATATAATACTAAGGATTAATTTTAGAGGAACAATGAAGACACTATAAGGCCTTGCAATATATTTCTTCTTCTTCCAATATAATTTTCTTAAGTAATAATAATACTAAAGATATGTTTCTAAAGTAAAACACTTCTCTATTTTCATTTTCAGATTCAGTTCTGAAGTACTTGGAAAATGAGTGTCCTTCTCATTGAACCCTTTTATGGTGGTTCCCACAAACAGCTGATGGATCTTCTCCAGGAAGAGCTACAAGAAGATTGTGTCCTGTGCACACTCCCAGCCAAAAAGTGGCATTGGAAGGCACGGACTTCTGCTCTTTATTTCATGCAAACAGTGCCAACAAGTTCTAATTACAGGTAAACAAGGGATTGAATAATTTCTGAGGTCAAATTACAGAGATGCTTTCAAATAGGTCTTTTGAGTTTAAACCTTACGTCCACGTGAGGGTGTATGTGGAAGCAATTGGATTTCCTCTTAGTGTATAACTGGGAAATTATGTTTTACTTAGTATTTCCTAGACTGTTTTGTCTTCATCTCCAGTCCGTGAGAGTCTCTCAGTATCTGGATACCTGATGTCTATACATGAATGTATATCTCTTATTTGAAATTTATCATGTGAGCTCAGTCATCCTGAAAGGTTTAAACTGTGCTTCACAGATTAGGCTGAAAGATGGCCCAGATGTGAACACTGCAAGCTTCCTCATGTGCCCTCCCATGTATCTATTAGCAAGTCTGATTTATCAGTGTCCTGCTCAGGCTGACCTGGAGGATTAAGGGAGCAGTTTTATCTTAATGATGGTCCAGTTCCGTAACGTGCCAGCAACTGTGGGTGTCAATTATACGTTTATGTAAGTTGCAAATTTCCATCAGCTTGAACCTGGGCTGATAAAAACAGGATATTTAGGTCAACAAGATAGCTATCATGTAGTGAGAATCAGTCACTCCAGAATCAAGCTGTCTCTAAACCCAGCAGTTTTGCTTGGCCTACCTGATCAGATGAGATGTGGCAAGGTGATTGTCTGGAGCAGTGAGATAGAGCCCTGCTCAGAGCATGCAGAGCATTGTGGAGAGACTGTGCACCTTCAAGGGGAGACACTGTTCATGCACAGGGTTACTTTAGCACAAGCAGCTGCAGAATGAACTTCAGGAGGACTCTCAGCACACCTGAGTGATACACCAATGAGCTGCAGTTCAGAACTGGGTCTGGTGTTTGTTACCCTGAGTGAGGAGGTGCTTCCTGAGGAAGTAATATCATTTTTCAAGAGTAGATTTATGCTGTAGAAGGCTGTATTTGCTCAGCGTTACCCAGCGCAATGTCTAACCCATCTTGGAACACACAGTGTGTAAACGTACACCTTTTCCGTGCCTGCTTTTGGCTCCCATTTAAAATAATCTTCCACCCCAAGCCAAACGTTATAATTAATTTTCCCCATTTTGTCTTGTGCGAGGCATTTAGCGTTGGTTTCCTCTTGCTTTCTTTTTGCAACAGTTTTGTTTTGGAGGAGTGTACATGACAAACTGTTATGTAAATTTGTCTTGTATCACAACCACATCCTCCAACGCATCACAATGTTATCTGTGTTCCTTCAAGGTCAGCAGCCCAAGCTGTCCAGCACTAACTGTATTAAACTAATCAGACATCACTCATAGACATACACTTCATTAGTTTAACTTACAGTTACATTGACCTAAGATAACTTAACTCCAATTTGTCAAGTAACCCACATCTTGGGGAAAGGGGGAGGGAACGCTGACAAAAAAAACCAAAAAAAGCAAAATCCCTCAAAAAACCCCACAACCCAACAAAAAAACCTCAACCCAGCAGCCTGAAAACTCACTTGAAGTTAATAAACTTGCAATCTGTCATAGACTTATGTGCAAATACAACCTTTACTGACAGCAAATAAATCTGATCTAACCAATGGAACATCTTAAGGAGAGGAAAGCATTTTCTTTGCTGGTGCTCTTCGGGTTGGAGCAGAGGGAATCAAACAGTCAAAGTTGACAAAGATGCGATGGTTAAAATAGAATTTGTACCTTGTCCTCGCAGGCAGCATAAAATTTTAGGATCAAGGGCTGATATGGCTGGTGAGAGGAAAACTGATTAGAGGTACCTTCTACTTTATTGCACATTTTTAATGTTTGTTTTGTAATTGACTGTTTCGATTATTTTATTAAATTGAAAGTAAAAGTGCATCAGACTGCAACCTAGTAAGGATGACTACTCTCCTATTAGAAAAAACATTGATTAAAATTAATTTTAATTCTAAAGCTTCATTTCTAAGCTTTCTAGTAACCACTGAAGATCAGCTTCCCAGGTAGTAGTTTGCAAAGACAAAATTCCACTGCAAACTGGCAGGTCTGTGTGTTTGGAATTGCACATTTAAATATTTTAACCTTCTTGTGAGGTCATGGAAAAGAATTTAAAATAATAAATACATATATAATAAATAAATTTATAATAATAAATATAAGTAATTTGCATTACTTATAATATTGACATTATTTATGGAAAAAAACCCTTTCTTTTATAGGTGCTTTTCATAAATGTGACATTTCGTAAATACCTTGTTTTTATTTGTGTGTTTAATAATGCAGAAAGGTGGCGTATATTTCAAGTGCAAACACTTCTGATAACGGAGCTGCCTTACTAAATCTTTATGTTCAAACTGTACTTTATTTCAAGATCCTGGTGTGTGTGAGAAGTAATACTGATGCTGTTAAGTCTGATGTTAGATACATTTTAGGGAAGTAGTGTAGATATGTTTTAAAGGACTTAGACTTCTATCCATATAAGCTGATTTTTGGGAGGAGGAAGGTATGTTAGTTTAAATGTGACACTCACTGAGTTAAGGAATAGTCTTAGAAAGTGCTTTTAAAACAAAGGATGCAGTGCAGAGCTGTAGACATTAAATTCAGATACTCTGCAGTGAGCAGAGAGTTTCCGTGATGAACTTGCTAATTGTTTTATCAGAGAACAGACGTGTCCTCCCTTGAGCAAGAACTAAAGCTAAGTTAGTAACAAACAGAACATTTAATGTTACTTTTATGAACTGTTTGGCCGCTCTCTTGGTGTGTAGTAACATCGGGTTCCCAAGAATGTGGAGATCTCCCCGGGACTGTCACAGGGAGAAGGTGTCCTCACCCTCCACAGGGAACACACGGAGCTGTTACGGAAGATATCGGACGCTCAGTGTTTGATCTGCTGCACTGCGTGGATTTATATTAATTCCCCAATGCAAAGTCTGTGCTGCATTTCTCCAGAAAAGTGTTGCTTTTGTGTTTTACTGGCTTTGTGGAGCAGTGTGTTAAACCAGCTCTCGTCTTCCTTCATCTCCTGAAAGGAGCACGGGAGCCCTGAGAATGTGAAGCCCGGACATGCAGAGTCCCTTCAACTTGGAAGGCCAGAAGGAGAATTTAAAGGTGGATCACCTGCCTAGAGAACTTGAAATGGTCTCATAGATTGATGTAAAGCAGACAAAGACTGAGTTTTAATTGCTGTAGAGTCACACTCGATTTTTCCTTAATTGGAAAGAAGGTGTTCGGTTGTTGCGTTGGTACGAGGAGTTTCAGTCTTGTGGCAGTTTCCAAATCACAGCATTTGAAATGCACCGAAAAAGGGAAGAATTGCTGTCTGCTTTCTCTAGACAAGGCTTTCAACAATCTGAGAGTTTTGTTAGCAGTTGGTGGGATATTATCTTCTTTGTTCCATGTATTTGGAAGGTCCAGCAGAGCCTCCTCAGGCTGCTGGCAGTCTGCGAGCTGCTGTGTTCACTGCTTTGTCTCCCAACTTCCTTCAGACAGCTTAAACTCCTTGATAAATATGGGTGTCTGATCTTTAGCCTAAAGTTGTTTTCCATAGCACACAGCAACTGTTCCGTAATTCTAGGAAACATGTACAAAAAAAATTTTTTTTAGCCTTGTTTTTCTTTTTAACTCAAGGATAGTTATCAAATTTGAAAATGCTGTTTCACAATTTATTGAAAAAAAAAAAACCCTTTCATTTTTCCTGTAGTTATTTTCTTTATTACATTGAACAATCTATTGAATTACAGATAGTAAAATACTGGTTTGACACATTAGGTGAAAGGAATTTATATTTTAGGAGCTATCCTCTACAGAGAGCAATTCATACTCCAAAAAGTTAGGAGTGTAAGACTTAGATCTGTAAAAGAGAGTGACTGAACTCAGTGTAGCTTCCAGTGTGTTTTAATAGCACTGCTAGATTATTTTAAATATAAATATATAAATATTATGTATAACATTCAGTATTGCCCCCCAGGTAGCTGTTCATATGAATAAAGATTTTATTTGTAACAGATTCTAGCCCTGAAATACCCCTAGGGTAAATGTTAGCATATATATACCCCTTGATATCTGACAACTATATTTTAAAGACAAATTCTGTGCTTTTTACATTTTAGAAAAGAGAAAAAAAAATATTGTTTTCAATTAATAGAGCTCTGAAAAAACCCCCAACCTGGCGGTGTGGTGTTCAGCAAAGGAGAGTGTATTTCAACAGCATATAGTGTAGATGTGGTTGTTTTTTGATTTTGGGTTTTGTTTTTAATATTCTATTAAAACTACTAGATTTAAGACTGTTTCAGATCTGATGCTTTTGTTCTATTTTATAAGGAGAAAACATCTTATTATAGATTGAATTCTTTACTAACTGGTGGGCTGTGTCCCCTAAATCTCTTAAAAACAGCAATCTTAAATTTTTATTTCAGTGAGTAGTTCAGTCCTACTGAAAACATAACACTATGTGGATACGTGAGCATTTCCAAGCTTGAGGATTTAACTGTTTTCTAGATATTTTGTTTTCAGAAATATTCCTGCATGCCCTGGAGAAGGTGTTTGAGGATGTGACTCAAAGCAGGGCAGGGCAAATTTCATTAAATCTGAATACATAGATGCCTATTTGTGCTGGAAATGTTCCTGCCTGTTTACATCTTTCTGTGGAGTACTGGAAATGTTTAATCTTTGTAGGAACTGCAATAATTTGTCCTGCATTAGAGGCCTTCCTAGAATTTGGCCCTCATAATGCTCAGGTAAGGAATGAATACATTGTATATATGAGTAGTACATTAGTTAAAAGAAGATAACCCTTTATCTACAAATTTTAAAAACAAGTTAGTCTGATACTGTTTGGGATTTTTTGGGTGTATTTTATGGTGTTTGCTTCTATATATAGGTGAATAAACATAAATCCCATTCATAGCATTAGCTACTAAGAGTGTGTATTTTGATGTTACTGCTCAAATTCACTGCATTTGAAGATGGGATGTGGCTCATCTCTTTGGAATTACTGAATAATTTTCTGCCCAGAGGTGGTCTTGGTTTCACCCCGTGTCTTTGTTGCTCCGTGTATTTTAACTGCAGTTTTGTGTGAGGCACAGTGGAATGTGCTCTTTAGAGATCCCTTGTGCTTTGATGAGCTGATGTAAAGGGATGAATATATAAGGTGACCTACTGTAATATCCAGTATGCCATAAAAACAGGGTTCAGGTTTCCTGGAAACACGTAATCACAGACTGGGTTGGGTTGGAGGTGACCATGTTGTTCCAACCCCTCTGCCATGGGCAGGGGCACCTTCCCCTAGACCGGGTTTCTCCAAGCCCTATCCGAGATGGCCTTAAACGCTTTTTTGCTTAAAAATACCCCGTGGGTGTAACTCACGGATGGGTACAAATACCCACATTCTCACCTTGCTGTGGAGGTGCCCACAGGAGGGTGTGGGAGCCACTGCTTCACCCTGTGCTCCACTTTCCCGCTCCCTCGCTGAACAAAGGGTCATTACTTCTTTCATTTCATTAGTGCTAAACTTGCTCGGATTTTTTTTTCCCCCTGAACAAATCGTTTGAGTTCACCCAGGTTAGTTCACACGGGCTGGTGCAAACGCACACACGTTTGTCCTGCCCACGCTCCGAGGGAGCTGGCTGGGAGTTCGCTCCGCTCCGGGGGCCAGATGGCCGTCCTAGCACCATGTTGAGCCTAAACCAATAAACCCTACTGAGATACGAGACACAGGCACCATGTACTGAGCTGAAACAACTCGGTGACTTCTGACCAGAGCTGGCTGCTGTCCAGCCAGCTTCGAGTGTAAGCAGAGAGAATATACGTCCATATGGAACGGCACGAAGCTCCACCACTTAGCACAGATGATGCCCTCCACTGCTGTAGCCCTGGATAATAGAGGGTGTCCCAGCCTGGATAAGGGGTGTGAAATTCTCTCTGCTGAGGGAGAACTTGGAGGCCATCTGATGCCGGAAAAACGTAACACGGGAATGCATGTGTAAAACTGGGTTTTGTTTGATTTAGGTTAAAATCGCCCAAAACCTGTTCTGGAAACTTCTCCTGGAAATGGTATTGGTCAGAGAGAACTTGTGAAGAGGAGCATATTATCAAATGGATTTGAGAATGATTTTAAACAGAACACCAGTATAAACCAAGGTGTTAAAGTTAACAGAGAAAAGGTTTATAATCTATAATTGATTTGCTTTTGTTTTACTGGGGAAGATAGTGTAAATAAAAGCAAATAATGAAATAATTGGTAAAAAAATTTAATCTGGTAAAAAAACTTAATCCAGTAAAAAAATGAAGTAAATAGTTAGGGAAGGTCTAGAGGCAAAATCATTTCCTATTGAGGATAGCAGCTCTGCTGTTGTTTCTCTGCTCACAACCAGACTGTGAAAATTTCCTTTTCAGTATGATGGAGAGAGGCTGCCTGAAAAGTTTTTGTGAAGCCGATGAAGGGGATGGGATGTCCTTTTGACACAGATGAATCCTCTTGTTCTGAGGGGCCAGAAACAATGCTCTGGTGCTTGAAAGTCCTTGTACAGCACCATGATTTAAGAACAAATGTTTTTATTCTTAGCTCTGGCTGCCGAAAAACTTGGAGGGGGCGATCCAGTAAGAACAGCGAAAAAAATCTTCTGAGAAATAGGACAAAAAACCTCCCAAGTAAACTACCTGAAATTTATTCAGGCAGACAGCAATGTGATCTTAAACATTCACTTTGCATTAATCAACTTTGCCTCAGATAAAATGCTGGCAGATGGTAGCTATTCATTTTAAAAGTGACAGGTTTTCTTTACGTTTTTGTGTGGAAACCCCCACATGCACTCTTCCCTCCAAAAACTTTACTTGGTTAATTTGTCCAACATGCTTTTTTTTTTTTTTTTTTTTCCTTAAATACACTCCCATTATTAGGCAATTTCACAATTTGGATAGTTAAAAGAGGGTTTAGATGGGTTTAAATGCAGGCTCCTTCCTTTGAAGTCAGGGGAAGTGCAGATATGGGAGCTGAGATTTGGCAGAAGTAAGATGGGAATGATGAGGACGATGCGGGGAGAGGTGCAG
This sequence comes from Daphoenositta chrysoptera, assembly GCA_013397915.1. Classification (NCBI taxonomy): domain Eukaryota; kingdom Metazoa; phylum Chordata; class Aves; order Passeriformes; genus Daphoenositta; species Daphoenositta chrysoptera. Next base: position 212,896 of record VZRO01004341.1, read on the forward strand.
GGCCGGGAAGGACGCGGGCTGGGACTGCTGGGTGATCTCTACAAAGTGCTAATGTGAAATGGCAGTTGTCTGTTTGATGTGTAAAAGATTTGCTGAAATTCCAGCAAAACATTCTGATGAGAGAAGTAAAGAACAGTCTGGGTTTTCAAACCCCTAGCATGTGTTTTCCTTTACGTTCTCAAATGCCGGGTGAAATCCTTATTTTTCTTTCTAAAATGAATTTTATGAATCACCTGGAGAATTGATATTTACATTGCTGGCAGTAAAATGTAATGAAATTGTGCATTATGATTCAGTATTTCTGCACTTAGGATTTTAATGAGGATTTTATCTGTCCTTTTAAATGGTTGCTGTGTATATATTTTATTTCTGGATTAGTTATGGATTACATTTCTATTTCCAAATAACAAACATATACACTACTATATTATAAAGAATGTGATACTTTCCACAATTCATTGTCATTCCAGCCCATAACACTAATTTGATCTTCCAAAGGGAAAGTAAAAAAGCTTTAGTTTGCATCTAATAAAGAGAAAAATACTGATTTTTTTCCCCCCTTTTTTTGGTGCTGTTTTTTTCCTAATCTCAGTTAGTTTTTTAGCTAAGAAGTAAATATTGCAAATTTTATCAGATACTTGCTTTGCATGTGATTTAGATTTATAGCTTTGTGTTCTGGTGTCATAACTAACTAATTTTCTTAATGAGTACCCACAGCTAGCCTGGGTTTTGTGAATTGATGCATAATGAAAAGGAATTTTACATTGTATAAACTGTTTTTACCAAAGCAATTTTGGGAGAAGATGTACCTTAACAGTAATATAAATATATATGTATCTGGGTGGGGGGGGTTGGTAAGCTTTAACCTGACCCAAACACATTGAAGTTTGAAAGTCCTGGTTCAGGTAGTTGTGACATCTCAGTTTCCAGTCTTCAGCAGACCAAGAGTTCAGAGGCCTTTCCTTACGTATTTTGGCCCGTGTGCCTGTACCTGAGATCCAGCTTGGATGGGGCTTGGAGCAACCAAGGTTCCCATGGCAGAGGCTTTGGAACTGCATGATCTTTAAGGTCCCTTCCAACCCAAACCATTCTAGGATTCTTTTTCTACATCTGCTTTTTATGCCAGCTGTGGGCTGTTAGCACCTGCTGTGGGTGTCCGTGAGTTTGTGTGGATTTTGAAGGCGCTGCCAGGTCCATGGTCACTCTGGAAAATGTGCCCAAAGGTGTTTTCTGGTTTTATCTTCTCGATTCCTCTGGGATTACAAGACTGAATGTCCCTAAGACAAGGCTGGAGTCCTCTGGATGCTCTCCACGGGCATCACCTCCTGGTGAAGTTTCATCTAAGGGACTCAGGCCATAATTTGGAGCCCACTCTGGTGTGAGCTGAGGCACGGTGGGTGAGGGTGCTTGTGGATGGATGGTTGCTTCATAAATGCCATTCTGTATCAAGCAGAAATGCTAATCTAAACTAACACATAAATCACTTAATTTTGTGGATTGTAATATCATTTCTTCCCTAAACGTGCAACACATACCTAGGCAGGATTTTGATTACCATCTATGTGCCAAATTGTGGTGCAATGGAAAACATTTAATTTAGGATCATGTAATTAACTCCTCCAAACCACAGTTTGATCAATTTATTTCGTCCTCCTCTTCCCTTTTATACTTTTATATCTTGGGAATTTTACCTGTTATTGGTAGGCTTCAAGTCATTATGATGACGAATTTACCTTCCCTTCAAAAAAATATTAGGATTACATACATAGTATCTATTAATTGGAATATCTTTAATGCATACAAAGCAACTGAAAGAATTTTGTTTGTTCATCATTCAGTAATGAAGATTTCCACAATTTCCTTGTTCCCTTGGACAGTATTTTTCCTTTCTTGCCTTTGTCCTTTGTCCCTGTCTTTTCCTCCCTTCCTCCTGCACATTTACTCTGATGGTCCAGTGGACACAGTCATTTTAAAGAATGCTTTCCATTTCAGAGCACTGACTGTTTTTATTGTTTATGTTTATAACCTTGCCTTCTTGTTCATCATTTTTTTGTTTCAGCTGTCTTAATTTCCATTTTACTTGTTGCACGCTTGAACTTATATTTCTGTCTAGTTGCAACTTGAAATAAGAATGAAGGAAATAGCAGTGGACACAACATCAAAAGCAGATATGTGATTTTCTTGTTGCAGAATTACTGGAAGGATTTACTCCTGTTAACAGTATTTCTAAGAATTATATGGGGAAAAATATATTTAGAGTGGAGCCAATGTTTGTCACACCACCTTACCTGATGTAACTACATCAGTCCTTTAAACTAGTCATTTACCAAATATTTTAAAAAGAAAAGGTATGAATTATTATGGGTTGAACAATAGAAAATTTATTTCAAATTCTATTTTTCTTGCAGTTAAATTGTATTCCTACTGATTTCTGTTAATGTGTTTTCTTTGAGTGCTAATATTTTTTAATATAACATACTCTGTGTAAAATGATGTGTATCTAAATGGAATATGGAAAAATCTTCATGTATTTAGGTACTATGCAATAGCATGAAAAAATTTCTGAACACGTAATTCTATGCATATTATATAATGGAAAAACTAAAAAAATTGAAGGGGAGTAATTTGAGAACATCTGCAATTTTTTATTTATGTAAGAGAATATCCCATTTTTAATTAAAGATGGAATTTAAGAATGATAGATGGGACCATTATCTAGTAACAGTTAGTTTGCAGGCATTTTTTTCCTAATGTTCTGCAGATTGCTGCAGGTTTGACAGTGCCTTTGGCTTTTGTGAGCAAAATGCATTTCCTACTCGTGGCAGAAGAGTTGTAACTCACTAAACATGGAGCAGTGATCATGCATAGCAACATCTCTATGCTTAAACCCTGAGGAATTGAATTATTTTAGATTATTTTTAATGCAGAAATTTCCTGGTAGTCAATTATATTAAAAACCTAACAGTTAAAAATTTTATCTGCCAAATGAATTTGGAGAAATAGTGCTAAAGATGTTAAAACTATGCAAGAAGATGAGATGAATTTTGGGGGAGGTTTTGGCAGGTTTTTGAAGTTTTTTTTTCTTTTTTCTTTGTTAGTAGAGTGACCATTTTTTTCTTGTTCTCTTTTTTTCACTTTACCGCTTGAATTCCTTCTTTGCTGTCATCATCCTAGACTAAAGTTGGTTCTGATTTTTTGTTACATCTTCGAGTCTTAGCTGTGGGGTGTCAGAGTGGGAGGAAAAAAGGTGAGTGGCGTGCTTTGGGAGGAACTTGAGTTACCATCAGGTGTCGGACATCTCTTGGTATTTGTGACTCTCAGTTATCCCAGGAGCAAATTTTTGGTGTCGTTGTGTTTCTCCATGACTTTCATAAATCTTCAAGGTCCTGACTGGGGGAAGTTCACTTGTGTGGGGTCACTTGACCATTGTGGTTACAGATGACTCAAATGATGTTTTCCATTCAAGAGACTTTTTTGGACGAGGACTTGATTACAGAGCCCTCACCTTTACCTCCTCCAGACTGCTGTGTTACCATCTGCTCAAGGTGGAATCTGGTTTGCAGCAGAACTTGCTCTTCTGAGGTTTAACACCAGCCCTGCAGGATCCTGTGGGCCCAGCCTGGTCTGGAATCGCTTTTCAGTGGTTGCTGTGGCTGTTGGAGCATTCAGGTCTGAAGTGCTGTAAACACAGACCTCAGGTCTTGCCCCCAAAAGACAAAAGATCCATAGGCAGGAGAGGTAGGGAGGAGTGTCAGAAAAGAGCAATTGCCACAAAAGAATCTGGAAAACCAGAGTCTAATGTATTTATTGAAAATTGCATCATGAGTTAGAGATAATAAAACCTACATTTTCTTCCATTTCTTTTGAACGTGGAGCAGAGAACCTGGAGAGTGGTCTTGCCTTGGATTAATACTCATTCTGGTGTACACACACTGGAAAATACTTTTATGTAGTTTATACTTTTATTTAGTTTTACATTTCAATACAGAAGAAAAATAATAGATTTTAATCATAGACTCTGAATCATTAAGGTTGGCAAAAACCTCTAAGAGCATCAAGTCCAACTGTTAACCATGCTATGCTATGATGAGTGGAATATAAATTCAGCATTAAAGTAAGCATCTGTACTTGAAAAATCCTAATTTCCAATGCTAACAGCTGCATGGAAGGTCATTGACATTGTGGAGTGCGTGGGGTCTCTGGCGCTCAGCGTGTTTGAAGTCAATATTTATGGTGCCTCTGTACCTCCTGTCATTAGCAGGAGGTTTTCAAGGGACTGTTCTTAGATTATATTTTGCACATGGCTCTTGTTTTCCTAGATACTGGTTGGAAAAAAGTGAAGGATATAATAGTTTTCCTGTCTGCTGATGGGTGATGAGACCAACATGTTGGGGCCATGGGTGGAATCGGGGTGAATGAATTGGTGGCAGGGAGGGAGTATGAGATGCTTGTGTGCTTCCTGCATTTTTAAGGAGTATAAAGGATATTTCAGCTGTTGAGATGAAGCTCAGCAGCTGCTCTGCAAACTCCTAATGGAGCAGGGGCCTGAGTTTTCTTTATCTCCAGAGTTTTCCTCTGGTCACAGATACTGCTGGGGCTCCCCATTTCTCTTAACCCATAGTTCTTGAATGGCGTGGTCGATATAGGGGAATAATGAAAATGTTTTTTATTGGATAAAATGGGATTTGGAGACAATACTGTTGCCTGTTAATTGGTAGGTACACACTAAGACTGAATGATGCAGAGGAAGGTACAAAAGCTGTGTGCACTGAGCAAATGCTTTGCAGTGTGGCCAAACAGCTTTGCAGCCGCGCTCTGGGTTGTTACAGCATCACTGTGGTATTTGCCTTCCCATTATCTCTTCAGCTCACTCTTCCATGGTGTCTGGTCCATGCATATTTTATTTTGTTTTTAATTTCATTTTTTTAAATATTATTTTATTTATTTATTTTGCCTTCCAGCATGTGGTTTAAAACTGTAATTTCATTGCCTCTTGTGCATATAACATCTTTCATTTTGTCTTTAAAATCCAGAGGGGTGTTTAGGGTGAGCAGTAGTGTATCCAAGGTAGAATATTTCATGTTTTTGCAGATTGCCAGTATTACATGCCAGAGCAGGCTTCTGACCATGAAGCCCAACCACGTTTGTTCTATTAGCTGCACTTCAGAAGTATTTGTTTAGTTTTTTCCTCAGATGGATAACCAGTATGGAACATTCTGTCCACAGAAGTCTTATTAAAGAGGTTAGAGCATCCTGCTAATTAGAAAAAAACTAATTAGGCAGATTGTTGAGCCTGTAACCAGAATTTTGTATTTTAATGGATTTTGAAATGCGGTGTGCTCCCTTTTCCTATTGTAAAACACAAGTTTTTTCTTTTAAATGTCTGGAAACAGTCTTTTTGAGGAGATTATGCATTCAGAATAAGAAAGCAGTAACATTTTAATTTTTGAATTTATTAAATAAACTGTAGGAGAATATATGCTGTAAAGTTGGTGAAACCATTAATTCATGCCAGCCTCTTAGTGTGGCAGAAAAAATTGTTTTGTTACCTTCCTGTTAGTAGGTTTCAAGTTTAACTGCCCCAAAGAGGAGTTGAATTAAGTTCATATGAAGAAACAATATAATTTGTGGCTGTGTTAAAATTAGACTTGGTACAGAACTCACAAATTGCTCTTTGCTACTTCAAGCTAAAATTCATTGACCACTGTTTCACTGAGCCTTGGGAAGTTTATCATGTTTAAAGCTGGATCCAGTCCACTTTTGAGTGCTCTTGTAGTGCTGTTAGAGACTTTTGGTCTGGAAGCTGAAAAACTGAGCTCCTTCTCAGTTGTGGAGTGACCTGGAATCAAAACCATTGGGGTTGGTTGGGTTTGCATGGTTCACATCTTAATTCCAGGTTTGCAAGGTGCCATGTGGAAAGCAAGGCATGTTTGCGGCTGGGGACAAAACGCTGGATTTGAGAAACATTTAAAATATATATATTTAAGATTGATTTCTCCCTAACATCTACTTTTGAACTCTCTTTCAACTGTGCCCTGCTACAAACTTTAATTAGTCGTAACCTTTTTTCAGGCTTGTCATTCTGCATTTTGCAGAATGCTCTGGCTCGTGGAGCAGCCGTGTGGCCGGGAGCCGTGGGCAGTGACCTGCAGTCTGTGTCAGGACCATCCTCTGAGATGTAGCTCAAGGTACAGATGTTGCAGTTGGTGAGACGAGGTTGGCGGCCATCTGGAAGGTGGCCATCTGCTCCTTCCTGCAGCAGCAGAGCACCATGCTTTTGGGGGCCCCTGCCCCTTCTTGTCACAACCTGAGTCAAGACAATTCAGAATTGCCTCTTTGAAGCCTGATTTGGGAATATTGGCCGGCCAAGTGCTTGGCACTTAAGAGATGTAAGGGGCTAGGAAGGGAAAAACAAATACTTTGAGACAAGATTTAGAAATGAGCTGTATGGAAGGACTTCAGTAAAGCACTGGAAGCTTAAGATATGTGGCTCAGGTCTGTAAATGGGAGGGAAACCACGGAGCAAAAGGAGATGCAGCTTGCTGTGCTGATAAAAACCAGATAGAAGTGTCCCATTGGAGCAAGGGGCTTGCTGTTATTTTGCTAATGCATCAGGAAATATGTAGAGGCTGTACCACATGAAAACAGAACTGTGGATACAGGGACTGGAGGACGGAGCAATAAGGTCCCTTTAAGGAAAACCTTCCTCTTCAGTCCAAGGAGGCTGAAAAGAAAGCAAAAATACTGCAAGACTTTTTTTTGTGGTGTCAGCCCTGCACCCCCAGACCTCCTATATTTGCTGGAGTGTCAGCTCTGGCTTTGGCCACTCAGATTTGTGTTCAGCATCTGTGCTGACCTGTAAGGTTCACACCCTTCCACGCTCCTGCAGTTCAGTCATCAGCCTGAAACCTGGGACTATTATCAACCAGACAGGTCTAGGTAGTTAGCATGATGTCATGTCTCTTCATCAGTTTATGGAACAGGGCTGAAATTTATGGCCATAAATATTTTAAATTGTTTTTGTTTGGCTTCTTGGGGAGAAGAATTTCCATAGGTGAGAGGTTGTTTTGTAAGAGGCTCCACTGTATGATAGATCACATGGATGGTTTCAGTACATGGGAAGCTTGTACCCCTTCAATGTCATAGGTTGGAATTGTTACAGACACTTAACAGCTTTACAGATTCTTGTTTAATTACTGGTCATTATTCTGAAGTGGATGACTCATTTAGCCTGCAGTGATGGGAGGTGTTCTGGCCCTCTATATAATTCTACACATACATATTTTTGCTCCTAAGCACCACAAAAATGTCTGTTTTCCTCTTGTATGCCTCATTTCCTGGGGTAATACAGAGAAAATGGATCTGAGAGGGGGTATGGAATAAGAAAGGGCATGTTGGGAACAAATTAGCATCAATCTGGATGGCTCTTGGTGCACACCTGAACTCTGCCATTCAGTTCTCACTTGGAAGGGTGTGTAATACTGTAATAAATTAACTATCTGTTAGTCCCTTCTTCTATATTGGTATTTCAGATTAGAAATCTGGCAGGACAACATGAAATTCAGTGTTTAACAATGTTCTGGCATGGTAAAGTGTTAAAATTGACATTTAAACTAGTTCTGGATTAGCTGTCACCGTCTTTTCTGCCCTCAGTTGAGGCTGTGTGTCCTTCACTGTGACATTCCGTGTGTCCTGGCAAAGGCCCGTTGCAGAAATAGAGACTTTGAATTCACCAGTCTGTATCAAGAGGCAGCACTTGGTCTTGTTGCATGGAGATCTAAATAAATTTGCATTGATCTCAATAAATGGGGATGTTTTGAACCTTGGCTTTCTAATTCTTCACAGTTGGGTGTTTTTTTCCCTGCTTTGTCAAGGAGGATGACTGTAGTAAGACCATGAGCTGATTACTCCCTGTATTAGATAATCATTTCTTAATGTGGGAGGGATATTAAGAAGAATAGATGTGAGTGCTCTTGGAAAACTCTTTATGGAATAAGGTTTAAGCACTGCTGTTAATAGGATGCACATTCTTTTTCATGCTGAGTCAGGCAGAGCTTGGCTGTGTATCCAAGACAAGAATCAAGGAGGTCTTAGACACACTTGCAAAATATGTGATGACTCTGCTGTCTTTAAAAATTGTCACTATTGCTGTGATTGCATTGTCACCTCTGGATTTTAGGTGGGCAGTAGTTGGAATTTAATTAAAGACCAGCCCTGCTTCCCTCTAGACCCGTCTCTGAAATACCTCCTTGTTCCCCCACATCATGTGGTTGCCTTATGATGTGCCAGTGGCAAAAAATTATGAATTTGACCTAAAATTTAAAAAACCTTGCCTGTTTTAAGTGTCCATGTCAGTGGTAGAGGCTGCTGCATGCAGGGGACAGAGGGAAGACGAGTGGTGGTACAGGAAGGATGTTGGGTGTCCTGATGGAAAGGCACTGCATCAGTGACCAGCTAATCCTGGCTTTTCTTGGGAGAAGCCTGAATCATCATTAGAGATGAAATGTCTGTTTTGAATGAAAAGCTAATTTGATGGATGGAGGCTTTTTCCCACCAGTGACATTTAAAAAAGATTCCAAAGGGTTTTGTGGGTGGCTGTTCAAGTTTGTTGAAGTCTCTTTAGTATGGAAAAATAGGGACTTAGGAATTAGAGTTAGCCTTGTAAGATAAGATCTTGTAAAAGTTTTTTTTTGGGATTATTTTTTGTTCAGTTGGGGTTTTTTTGGTTGTAAAAGCTTTTTCTGGATTATGTAACTAAAGGAAGGACAAAATACTACAACTCTAGTTTGTATTTTATGGGGTGCTCTGAAGGATAATCTGGAGGATGTTTGTGAGGGGAGTGGTAATAATAGGAGGGATAGAAATACTGACTTTTTAAAATTTTTTTTAGGGTTGTGAATCTTTTAATTGTGTAAGCTTTTTAAAACATTCAGGTTGATTTGTGATGGTATATTCTCAATGTTTTTTTCTTCTAACATTGATTGGCGAACTCTAGAATATCTCTACGGTCATTCCCAGCAGCTTTTCATAGAAACTTTTCCCCCAATTAAGTATTTTTAAGATGCCTTCATTATGAAAGCCCTTGAAGTTAGGATGAAGTTTAATTTTTTTTTTTTTTTTTTTTAATTTTCCCCTGTGCTGGCATATGAATTTGGTTTTGCCCTAGTGGCACTTCTCCATTTCGGATTATTTTCTTCCTCTGCATATTATGTGATTTCTTGTTCAAGTGAATGACAAGATGATGTATGACACACTTGAGATGGTATTGAGCAGAGTATAGTTGGAAAATTGCAGTGATAATTTTCTTTTTACATCTCCAACTTACATGTCATTGAGGGGGAAGAAAAAAAAAAAGGTGTAACAGCAACTCAACAAAAAGCATAAGGGGAAACCTAGAAAAAATACAGGGAAATTTCCATAACAGATACAGAAGTAATGCTGCTTTAATAATGATTTCCTGTCATGAACTATTTTTATCATTTGCCAGCTCTCTGACGTGGCATTCTATTTAACATTTTTGAGAGCCATGTTTTAATCAGATTAAGCTCAAGGAAACCGATAGGTATCTGTTTGGCTCATGACTTGTGCTTCTGTTTCTGATTTAGTCACAAGACTATTGTTGCTGGAATCTTTTAAACCCCATTTTGCTTCCACTTGCAGCCGGTGTGTGAGCCTGGAGGTTGAGTGCCAGGGATTTTCATGATATACACACACAGTGCGCATTATGGAATTATTTTGTAAATTAAAGAAGACTGATACAAACTGTATCTTTTTCCTCATGTGATTAAATAGCTAAAAATAACCATCTATTTTTGGTCTCAGGCGTTGTAATGTTTCTTAGGAACAAACTCACCCAAAGCAGTGTGCTAGGAAAGGCTGACCATGAACGGTTCTGCATTCTGATCCACTTAAGGAAAGCAAAAATCATTAATAAATGGGGATATCCTTGCGTCATTTTATATAGTGTGCAACATAATGATGCTTTCCATGCAAGAGATATTGTGAGAATAAAATACAAACACATATATTTTTAACTTTGATATTTACATGTTTTTCAGTCATTTTATTAAATGAAAGACAACAGAAAAGTTTCTAAACAAAAGTCTTATACTCTCCAATATTGTGCATATCCTGCAAATTTAGGAAATTAGAAAAAAAAAAGGTGCTGCATAACATTTGGGATCATGGCTGTGCTTGGGTATTAGTGAATTTAGCACCTCCTTTGGTGGTCTCAGCATCTTGGAGCATGGGGGAGGACCAGAAGCTTAGCTTTTAAAAAGCTCAGTCTATCCATGTTTTCCTAATTTCCAGAGCAAAAAAACCCCCATGTATTACATTTCTAATGACCTCTTTTGTCTGTTGCAAATGCAGAGAGATTGTATTCAACAGCTTGGTTTGTGTGGTGTCTTCCTGCAGTGTATTATTTATTTGGTTGACGTGTTCGAAAACTGCGAGCGTAAGAATTAATAAAGGTTATTAGTTACTTTCCATAATAAAATTAGCTGACCTTTAAGAGCATTATACAGGGGCTGTCTAAGTGGAAAAATGACAGAATGCATTTTTATTCTGGTAGCCATTTCGATTACTAAATCTTACAGTCACAATATAGAAACTACGCGTGGTGATTAAATATGGCTCTTGACTGTATATTTGCAGACAACAATGAAATAAGTGGAATTTTTGTGTTCAAGACAGAACTTAACCCCTTGGTAACGGTTTCACCCACATCTTGTATTTGGTTCCACTTGAACAACACAGCAAAAAAAAAAAAACAAACCAAAATACCGAAGAAGATGCAACTTAATTTTCTAAAATCGAGTGTCCTTAGGAAGCAGCAGCGCCGGGAGTTGGCTGTGGTTTTTCTGGAGCGTGATGATGTGCAGATTCCTGGAGCAGCCTGACTTGGGTCGCTGTCAGGCAGTCGTGATGTACGCCCTGTAGCTGGGCACATACAGCGCATTCAGTCAGCCTGATAGTCTTTAGTCATCTCAATTTATCCACCGGTTTGAAGGGAGACTTGCCATACAATCCAGTGTTGGAACGTGAAGTGCACACACCCACTTTACTTTTCAGGTGGGAACAGGATGCACCTCGTTTCCGAAGTAGTTGTTACAGCAGACTTCCTTAATTTTATTTGTTTTATTTAATAATGACATTTTTAGCTGTGCCATTACCTAGAAAGGATTTTATAAAGGCTTTAATTTTTGTTGTCATTTTTGAAACATTGATAATCTATATAATGATGATAATATGGCTTGGATTTCAGGTGAACTTCAGATCTGCTTGTGCTGCTGCATTGTACTTTTTCAATTTTGACTAGATCTTATAACATTTGTTGAAATCCTTACAAGATATTCATCTATTTGTAGCATCATATAGGTCTGGCTCCCCATCTGTCTCTGTTTTTCATGACAACGAGGCTCTGGTACATTTTTTTAAAATTTTAGTTCTTATTCATTGAAGCCCACTGTAATGCTGTTTCTATCTTAGCTGTTTGTCCAATAGCTTTTATTGATCATTTGGGATAAAATAAAAGATTTCTTAATAGGGAGAAATATTAACCAGCTATCACTGAATTCAGTTTAATTATGTTAGTTTTTCTACCTTATGAAACTGAATGTAATCAGAATCCATTTATGTGCTATTAAATAAATAAATTACTAAATATTGAGGGAGAAAAGTTCTTAACTGAATTATTTGCTGCTAGGCCGTATTTATTAAGGGTCTCATACAGCCTTTATATTTTAAAAGTAAAGGTATGGATCTAAGGTTCAGATTCCCTCCAAACAAATCCTTATTTAACAGGATATCCCTGAGACTTTTCCCCCCCCTTCTTTTGGGGTTTTTTTGTTGGTTTTCTTTGTTTTTTTTGGTTTTTTTCTTTTTCACTATTGGCAAGCCTGACTGAAACAGTCTCATCTGGTTTAACTAAAAAATCTTTGCATTACTTGGCGGTGGTTTCTTTTGTACGTGGTGCTTAGAGCTCCTTGAAGCTGGAGCGCACAGGAAATGCAAATCATGCAAATCATCCTCGCGCTGACGATGTACAGTGGCGTGATTGAGCAGCAGTACGTATGGCTCGTGGGCTGACCACATGAAAGGGCTCATTTAAAGACCAGATGAGCCCAAGCTGGCTTAAGTTAGACTATGTGTGAGCTTCAAAGCTTATAGAATAGCATCCTTTTTAAAAATAAATTTATTTTATTAATAACACCTGCGCCGAGTTCTTAAACAGTGAGAACATATATAGATGAACGTTACGTTGAGTACAGGCCATGCTTAAATCAGAAGGGCAATATTGTTTGTTTTTTTTTTTTTTTTTGTGGAAATTCAGGTATGCGTTCATATGGGGGGAAGGTGACCGCAGTCTAATGCACTGCAAAAAAAGTCCAGTTCGTGTATGGTGTACATAAAACCCAACACTTTTCTGCCTTTCAGGTAAAAATGAAAATAAATGGAAGATAAAAGGGAATTTTTTCTGTGCAGCAGGGTTAAGAACAGGCTTTCTGTAAGTGCTTTTGAGTGCTGAGAAGAGGGAGGTTGATTGCTGGCTGCTTCGAATTTCTTTTCTGAGGAAAAAAATTTTCTGAGGAAAAAAAATGCTGCATAATATTCTTCATACTTCTGAAGAGCTTTTTCAGTAGTTTCAAGGCTTTATCCTTCCAATAAAGCTGAACCCTTGTGCTGTGGGACTCTGGACCTTGAAGGTGGTTGGGAGAGTGGCCATGGTGGGAACACTGGGCTTCATCAGCGACCTTTGAGATGGACCTATGGGCACAACCTGGGTAAAGCCACAGGGGAAAAGTACTGGTAGAATAATGAGCATTTTTCATTTTAATCTGGCAATAAAAAGAGTGGATGGGATAGGTAGTAGTGCCCTTAAAAATATTCTTACCTTTGGTAGTATCAACATGGGTGGCTCTCTGTCTTCTATTGAAAGTCTTATTGCTTACACATCTTTTTTGTTTTACACAACTCTCATTCGCTTTCCTTTGGATGTTTTTAAAAGTTGAGATTCATTCAAATAATGTAACATGACACAAAGCTGGAAAATGTCAATCTTGGACTGTTTCTGTGTCATCTTGTTTAATTTTTACTTGAAACAGTAGCCCTGAGGAGGTCTGCGGTGGGACCGGGCAGGACACTGCACTCCATCACCCTGACGGATGTAATTTTGGCTTGATATTTTTTTTTACTAGTTCCTTGTTCCTTCATTTTGTTCTTTCTACTAATACACAGGAAAAAGAGAGAAGGAAAAAATGAATTTTTTTTCTATTTTGTCTACCAGATTGCTTCTTTCTCATCAAGTCAATCCACAGGTCCTGGAAAAGGAGAGAGGGACATTTCCCACATTTTATTTTTCTTTTCCTATTTTTTTAAACACTAATTGTATTCCTCTCCTTAATTTCATATATGAAGTCAAGGGGAGCATTTCACCCCTTCCATGTACCTGTGGGTTGGGGCAATGCCCACTGTGCTGAACACACACAAGTGGGGGGTCATAGGGCTCAGTGGGGAGTTTTGGGTTCAGTTGGGGCTGAAATGTTGAAGTTCCTTCCTTCTGTATGGTTTGTTCATTTATTTGTTTATTTTAAAGAGGGGGGAAAAAAAAGAAAAGGTGGCTAAAGGGATGGCATCCTGAAACCATCAGGGAAAGGAATATTGTGAATAAATAATGTTTTCCTAAACCTCTGATCCCTTACAGGGAAAATTTGTGAGGCTTCTGGGCAGGTGTTTATACATCCAGCACACAGTTTGTGTTTTAATAGAAAAAGCAATTTAAATCAAAGATAATATTAAAATATCTTTTATACCCTGTGTGAGAAATACCAAGATGTAGGAGCTAACAGAGAAGGCAGAAAAGAAATTTTACTACTTGTATCTATAATAATTTAATATAATTTAATATCCATTTCAGTATTTGACAGGAAGTAAAGATTACTTAAATATTTGTACCTAAGAGCACAGGGCTGTATAAAGATCTTTGAATTTTCAAGTTAATTTGTTTCTTCCAGCAATATAAAGAGATGTATACAGAAAATTAATCCCATATGATTGCACAGCTACCATTGCTCCAGAACTTTTTGGAAGTACTTTCCAAAGAATATCTCCAGTCATCTTGACAAACAGCTTGAGTCAAGTTTCCTTTTCAGGAGCTTCTGAAAGGTTTTATGTGTAGTTCAAAGGCATTGCTGGAAAAATGGTGTTATTTGGAGACCTTGACCAAAACTACTTTACTTTGCTCAGCCTTTGCAGATATGAAAGCTCCTTGCCCAGCCATCTTGAACAGATTTTTAGTTTCTGTCATGGAGAGATGCACAATCTTTTTTCAATAACAAATTATCTCTTGTCAACAGTTTTCCTGGCCACAGTTTAAATAGCTCAATTCAGAATGTTTCATAGTTTTATGGTGGATTTTGCTAGAAAATATGTGTGTATATAGTATTTATGTGTTGTGTATCTGCATGTGTGTGCACGCAGACATCTGTGCTTGCACATCTCTCTGGGAGTAAAGATAGGAGATCTGAAAATGCTGAATCACTCTGTACGCTCTCACAAAGATATTATTTTGGGAAACCTGTCAGGTACTGTTGTGAGCAGGGTCCATAAGATACATAAACAGTTACATGATCTTACATGAGCTGATTAAATCACTAGACCATGATATTCACTTATCTTAACTCTGGCTTGGGCTCCTGACTTCTCTCTGTGGCCCTGGTTTGTTTGGTGGCCCTTGATAAAGAAGTCTTGGCCTCAGTTTCATAATCTTAAAGATTACATAGCATCTAGTATGGTGTTCTAACTTTTTAACATATGATTTCAACCCCAGGGGCACATATTTCTCTTTCGTGTTCCTGGGGAATAATGGGAATTTAGCACTGGATGCTTTATGTAATGATAAAAAGAATTCAGAAGTAATAGTTGCATATGAGATGTGCTTGGAAAGCATAATTTGTGAAATATATGGAAGCCTAGAAGTATTTTTATTAAATTACGATTTTATTATTGGATTTTCCCATGTGGGGAAATATCAGCATCTTGCAGTGTTGAGGTATGAGTTGCATACTCAAGGATCAGATCCGTGTTGTATAAGTTGATCAAACATGACCGTAAATGTCTAATGTCCTTGTTAACCCTGCAAAACTCTCAGCCAGGAGCAGGAGAAGAAAAATGGGCAATGGCTTCATTTCCATGGCTGTTAAATTCTCTCATGAGTTTGACATATTCTCTTTTTCTCTGAATTCTCTCCTGTTTATCTCAGCTCTTGCATCGGTCCCTTACATCCCATGTAAGGAGCTCCAGGCTGCAGAGCTGAGACCCTTTATTTCCTTATTTTTTCCCTGGTTGCATTATAAATAAAAACCCTGTTATGATAACATGTGAAATAAAATGGTAGGACATCAGTATAGATTATCCTTAAAACCATGTAATGGAAATGGAAATAAAGCAGCTTATGGTATATGCCAGGCATGATGCAAGTGATATTAAATAAATATATGACTGAAGGGTTCCATTCATTCCAAATGCTCCCCTTTGTGATCTTTAGCCATGTTTGTAGAGAAACCTTTCTTAAAGCACTTAAAGCTTAATTCAGAACAGACAAAACAATTATCTTTTGAAAGTCTGATGAAATATGTTTGGCAGCTTTTGAATTTAGGCGAGTGTTTGTCTCACTTCTTTGAAATCTCACTTCAGTCGGTCGCTCAGCCATTTCGGTGCAATCGTTCAAATCTGGTAGCGAGTGTGGGCTTTGCTGAGTTACAGAAATGTTCTAATCAGAAAGTGGAGGGGCTCAAAATAGTGTGCAGTACACAAAACTTGACATTTTCCTTATTGATGTGCTTTTGAATATCAGCTTACCTGCTGTCCCTGTGTTTTTGATGAAGTGTTGGTGGATAAATCTGTGTAGGAAGGAGTTTAACCCTCCAAAGACAGGTCTGGCAACCCTTAAGCATTAAATTATTTTAATTTCTTGGGGAACAGAAGTGTCACTTTATCTCCTTTGAGTATAAATGATGAAGGTTTAGGCACCAACGCGTGACTGTTTCTCATAGGAAGAGATGGCAGAAGACTGACACTGCACAATGTAGTTTTATAGTTGAACTATGTCATGAACACGGAGCAGAAATATTTAAATTGTGGATCTGATTGCCACTTCACTGAGCACATGGAATAGTTTGCTCGGCTTATATTAAGGCAGGAAAGTTGCCACTAGGCTGCAGCAACAAATATTCTAGAAGTGTGAAGGGCATTTGGGAGAAATACATATTTTCCCTTCATATTTTTTGTAATATTTGATTAAAATACTTTTTTTTTTTGTTTAATACATGTAGATGGAGGACTTTGAGAATTTGCTTTGTGAATATATATTAAAAATCACTAAGTTATTCCTAATGTTCTGTAGTGCTGCCTGCTCCTGACAAACATCTGATACGGATCATATGCCTCTAAAAAGAGAAGTTCCTCGAGCAAAATATCCTCATGAAAACAGGTTGGAGATACTCACATTCTCTCGCTTGCTCTCACTCGCATGTTACATTTTGGCACGTTGTAGGAGCAGGTAGCATATCTACTACCTGCTGTTGAAAGTGTTGAAGATACTGAATTATTTATTCCATCTTCTGCACTATCCAAACTCGTTTTGGGTAGTTTGACACATCTCGGTCTTCCATATGGATACTTCATGGTGACAGAGTTGCCAGCTGCTCAGGTTTTATGACAGTCTGAGTTTTTTCGAGGACTGTATTAGTTTTCTGGGAAGAATCCTGCTTTTCCTGAGGGTCCCCATTCTTAGGCAGTAGTTATGCCTTGGGTTGATGCTCTGCAGTGGGAGTTTTTTAGGAAAATTAGCTAAGAGATTCCATATAAATAATTTTAAAAGGATTTGCTGTTCATACATTGTGTGAGATGAAATCAGAGCTGTGGGATATTAGAAAAATGCGAAAGCCTTTTGCTAAGAAAGCTAAGTTCCTTTTAGTGTCAGTCTTCAAATTCCTAAAAAAGAAAAAAGAAAAAAAAGTGTTTAGGTATCAAGGTGCAAAAAGCAACGTAGAAACCAGTCTGAAATACTTTGTAAAACAGGATTTTCAGGGCACTTGAATTGTAACCCTAAACAGTCATCAAAGCTTCCCCATGGCAGGGGGTTGGAAGTTGGTGGTATTTAAGGTCCCCTCCAACCCAAACCATCCTGTGATTCCATGATTTTCTCTGCAATTGTGCAAAGTGAGCGGGTCTTCTGTGGTTTTAAAATACAAAATGTGTAAACCTGAAAATTAGGCGAAGATTTGAGTTTTTACTTTGCCAGAACTTACTAAAATAATGGAAAATCAGCCATTGTTCTACTTTATGTGAGCATCCCTTGATAAAAACCTTTTTTAAGGGAAGCCCTCAGTGTTGCAGTGGGTCTGTGCTGCGCTGGGTTTGATTCCCTTTCTGTGGAATACATTACCCTTGCTTGCAGTGGGATCCATATATCCATGATGTTGCCTATTTCCTCTGTGCCATCCTGGATGCAAGCTGACACCAGGGGACGTGGAGTTACAACACTCCAAGCTTGCTGTTCAGATTTGCTGTTGAAGAGTAGTTTCCTGTAGCCCTAGGACTTCTCCGTGCTGCTACAACCCCTTGGCCATATTGTGCTGTTCATGCCAGGCATTTGACATGTTTGGCTTCTCTCCAGAGTTGGACAGATAAGATACCAAGTTAAATTAATTTGCAGCCTTACCACCAATAAATAATGCTGCTTAAATGTTACCTAATTGAGTAGAACATCAGTTCTTCAAGCATTTTTCTTTAAAAATGTCACTTCATTATACATCACTGCATCCTGTATATTTACCTGTGGTGAATTTTTTGCCTTCCAGTCACTGTGTCCTCTATTAATCTTGCTCCCTACTTTTTCTTTGCTCCATCACAGCACCTATTTGAGCAGAGTTAGTCTGTCCATCTTACATAAACCACCCAGCAATAGCTACTTTTCACTAGTGGGTTATTCTGATTTGCTTATTCTCGGGTCTAATAAAATTCCTTTGCTTCATTGTTTGTTGCTGATGGAATTTGAGCGAGCAGGACGATGTGGATTCATGGTTTCTCCTTCCTCCCATCACCACAGCTCTGACTGCTTGGTCCTGACCTCTCCCTTCGTGGGAACAGAGAGGCCGATGTAGCCCATGGTGAACAATCTGGCCACTGAAGTAAAAATGTGCATCTGTCAGTAATTAATTGAAGCCAAATTTAATTACAAATCAGGGGAAAAAATAGTACCACACACACTTAATAAAATTCAAGAAGCTTCAGTGTCATTGGCTAGAAAGCAAAGCAGTCCAAACAAAATACACCCCCCTCAAAAGTCTGCTCTGTGAGAGTCTCCTTCAAGCTTACTTCCTGATGTTACATAGAAAAGTAGTTTTGATTCACTATTTTCACATAGTTTTTAGTATCTTTTTGAGTTAAAGGTCATAAAAAATAGTGGAAAAGTGTTTAAGACTGGTTCTGGATTGTGTGGGCTGCAGATCTGGCCTGAAATTTTGTTTGAGATTTGATTCCAGTACATAAATACTCTGATCAGCTGGTTGAGATAAAGAATCAGAGGGGTAAGGAGGCATTGAGAGAGAACCCAAATAATTTGCCAAATAAAAGTTGCGTTTATGTAACTTCTTGAATTTTTTAAATGGTGTATTTTGAAATAAAAATATATAAAAAGAAAGGATTGGCAGTATGAATTGAAACCAGGCTATTCCTTCCTGCTGTATTTTAGCACACAAGGCAACTCCCAAATCCTAAATATTGAACTGGTAGCAGCCATGAATATTTATCGCTGTGTACTGTATGTACATATAGCAATTATAGCAAGAGGAAAAAATATTTTTCTTTACAATTAATATTTGTAAACGTTTATGAAAGTACATAGAAATAAATAAGACAAACACATGGCCTAATTAAGATGAAAGGCATGACAACCCTTGTGATTTGTTCTGAAAAATAAAGACCATTAAAATAATAAGACTTAATTATTTCTGTAAACATTGCAAATTATCTTTATCTACAAAAACCTTAATTTATGAGTTAAAATATCTATAAGCATTTTTTGACATTTGTACATTCCATGTCAAAAAATTGTTAATTTATTATTTATTATACTGTCTACTGTCACATATTACCACTTATTAGTATTTATTGTTCAGAAATTCAGTGTCGTCTATTGTGTAATGGGAAAAGGAAAAGCTTTTTTTATGTGGTTGTAATTTGTGTGTTCTTGGGCTAGTGATAAAAACACAACTTCTGTAAGTTGATCATATAAAAATGTGTGTAATAACAAACGAAAATAACTGGTCTGTTTAAGATTGCAGGCATTAACAGTGCTATTTGAGACACAGTTTACGTTTGAAAGATAAAGCCAAACCCATGGATTTGGCTAATTGCTGGGTTGAAATCAAGGAGAACTGTATGATGGAGGACCCAAAGCCACGAGGTTTGATCTGGAGGAGCTGGAAGCCCCCATCACCTTTGGAGCCCTTGTTTCTCCAGGTGGACGTGTCGAGGTCAAACCTCTTGGCTTTGCCTTGGCCATTAAGGGGGCAACATAGAGCAGAATGGTTTGGATAAACTCTAGTGTAATCCAGAAATGCAATCGCAGGATGGATTGGGTTAGGAGGGACCTTAAAGCTCATCCCATTCCACTCCCACCACGGGCAGGGACACTCTCCACTATCCCAGGGTGCTCCAAGCCCCGTCCAGCCTGGCCTTGGACACTGCCAGGGATCCAGGGGCAGCCACACCTTTTCTGGGCACTCTGTGCCAACACCTCAGTGGTTCAATCAGTGCCATCTACTGAACAGTATTTTTTTAGTATCTGTTTTCCCTAAAAGGCTCATATTTGTAGCCATATCCAAATTTTAGTCGGTTTTATTGTAATACTGCTCCTGGAGGATGAAGAGTGCCCATAGCTCTTTTCTGGACTGCCAGATCTTCAATCATAAACTCATTTTACTGTGAATGTAGTTGTTTTGCAGCAGAGAATTATGGCTTTGGATTTTATTTGCGGAGCAGGAGAGTCCCTGCTGCTGCTGCTGCAGGATTGTATCCTACAGCAATTCCCCTTTTCCAGGGAGAGCTGGGTTACCTGTACTGCCACACAAGTAGTGGCCACATATATCTGTCCTTCATGCAGAGCTTCTGCCAGACTGAGGGAACATCCCACTGCAAATCAGGTGCTGTTTTAAAGTCGCTTTGTTCTGTAAGCCTGGCGGATTGGAGAGTTCAGCCTCCATATCCATAGATACATAAATATGCCCTGTGTGGTCTCCCAAGGGGAAGGCAAAATGTGTTTTTAGTTAAGTTGCATGGGAATTTAATTGAAAGATTTAGGGCAGTGGCATAAAGGAGTAAATCATGGCTGTGTGACACAAAGATTTATAAAGCCAAATAAAAATACTTTAGCACCTTCACTATTATAATTTGCTTGATATAAGTGGAAACCTGTATTAGTCATTTTGTCTGCTGGTAATTAAAAAAAAAAAAAAAAAAAAAGTCTTTTATATTTTTTCTGATTTTCAGTCCTTTGGAGTGAAATAATGGGGAAGACAGCATCAGAGGGCGCAGAGAATTCTGTGGACATGTCACATCTCTGAACCTGCAAGCACACTCAGCTTCCTTCCCAGGGATATTTATATTAGTTAAGCACATGCTCAACTACTTTCGCACAAGTAGCTCCTCAGAACGACTGTGAACTGATTCAGATGAAGCACAAGCATGGCTTTAGACTGCAGCTTGTGTGGATGGTGGCCCTGAAATTTGGCCAGTCTCCAAGGCAGTAGGGCTACTGCATGTGGGATGGTCCTGCTCTGTGCAGGAAGGTCACTTGTCACACAGCAAAATGCTCGGGGATGTTTTGGAGAGGCGAGCTGGGGCAGAGCTTTAGGAATGTGACCTTCAGCACAGGTTTAGTGAGGATTCACAGACTGTATTTATTGGAGAGCACTGTATATATTAAATGCTGCAGTGTTGATAGGTCTCGATAAGGACACCATAATAGCGGTTGAATTGTGTAGGGGGTTTTGTGAGATGGTAAGTTAATGATGTAGCTGTTAATTTGAATTTAGCAGACGTTTTAAATATAGGTTTCTCTTACAGAGACAAAAGTTGCAATTTAAAGCTCTTTGGTGGTCTAAAAACAGCTTAATTCTCTAGTAGCATGGTAATAAGTACTAATCCAGCTTATACAGTGATTGTAGTATGTCATGTTTGTGAAAGATTGCCTAACTCTGCTTTCTCTGGGTTTTATGTTAATTTTTTTAAATTAAACATAAAACCTTATAACATCTTTATGCTGAGATAAACTGTTCAATTTAACTTGTGCTCAAGCAGCAGCTGTCAGGAATTATCATGTTTTGAGCGTTCTTGCCATCACCTTGTGTCTCTACCTCCCGGATACACTCTGTGGGATGATAAAACTCACCTTGTTAGGATTTATTACTTAAATAATAACCCGAGGTAAAATGAAAGTTGATGTCACACGGAATGACAACTGACATATATTTATGTCGCACGTTCCATTATAATAAACTTTCCTTTCTTCCCCTTGTAATAGGTGTTAAATGGAAATACACTGCAGCATATCCTCCAGTGCCCTGCGTGAGTCCATTAGCCACGAACGCGGCTGCTCTGTGGGCATGTTCACGGGGACTCGTGCTGTCAGGTGTTATTTAAGCTTGTAAAGCCAGGGAAATTGGTTAGTGCTGGTGGTTAGCAGCTTCTCTGCCAGTAAAGAAGCAGCCATGGGAGTCCCTCAGAGTCGGGATAAATTCTGGAAGTGCTGCGAAGTAACGCAGGCGAATGGAGGAGGGTGTTTTCTAATCAATAGTTTTATTTTAATTCTTTTCCTTGCTGTAAGCAGCATAGGCAGTGTCATTTCAGGCTCTACATCTGAATTTGCTAGTCGTCACCACAGTTTTCTCTTGACACCAGTTTATTGTGCTGAGCTGGGTAGTGATAAGCAATCTGCTTGTTAGTGGAGTCTTATCACTTTCTATTTACAGTGGAAAAAATTTGGGTCTACCTCTAGCAAGCTTTCCAAGTTTTCAGCCTTTCTTGCCATGCTAGAAGCCAGGCTCCAGTGTGCTGTAATGATGCTATTGAATTCTTCCAGTTTGCCTAAGCCAAGGCTGCACACACTGTTTCCTTTGCCTGTGGCTATGACCATCTTTTTATTGTATTCTCCTAATTATCCCATTGTTGATCTGAGCAAGTTTAGATGATTCAGAGCTACATGGTTTTGTCCCAGCTTAGTTCTTAGATCTCTTCTCATTGTGCTCTCCACAGCCCTCTTGTCTCCAGTCAGTGTGTTAACCTTGGCACCTCCACTGTCTCCACTTCCCACCCTGGCCCTGTGCTGTTTCCAGTGGTTTCAGTCCCACTGTGCTGTTTCTTTTTCCCCCTCTCTTCCTTCAAACTCAGTCAGGTTCATTAATACCATCCTGTGTCAGTTCAGTTTTCTTCCCTACCTCATGGCGGAAAAGAATTTTCTGAAAAATCAATAAAGGAAAAGATAAACTATAACACAATCCAGAAACAGAGTCACAGAATAGCTTGGGGTGGAAGGGACCTTAAAGCTCATCTTGTTGCAATTCCCTGCCATGGGCACGGACTTTTTCCACTATCCCAGGTTTCTCCAAGCCCTGTCCAACCTGGCCTTGGACACTTCCAGGGATAGGGCAACCACAGCTTCTTTGGGCAACCTGTACCAGGGCCTCACCACCCTCACAGGGAAAAATGTCTTCCTTTATCTAAAGTCAATCCATCCTTTTAGTATGAAGCTGTTTCCCCTTTTCCTGTCAGGAGCCAAAATTTTTCCAAGCAACCATTTAATTTCATTTTTGCAGGTTATGGGGTATGTTTTCTCCAGTTTGCATTTTTCTTTGTCACTCTAGTGCTGAGCAGGGATTTCACATCGCCCCCAGTAAGCTTTTCCTACTCTGCTTTGAGCCTGGCACCCAGGTCATTATGAGGTCCAGAGGTCATTACTCATGGTGACAAATAAGTAATGACTTACCTAAAACTACTTTTTCCTCCTAGTATGGCTCGTAATAAACCTGAGCTCATATCTTAATTGGCATTCTGTGTGACAGGCCCTTTAGAACCATCAAATATTTGATGAACAAGGCAATAACAGTCATCTCTTACTTTTGTAAGCCTTTCAGATCAGCATTGACTCAGGTTGATGAAGATGGATACAAGATCTGTGCCCTAGGAAGTGTTTGTTCTGTAGATACAGGTTATCTAAGAAGGGTGTAAGTTAGCAGAGATATGATATAATATATATGATCTAGATGGATGTTTGGGGAAGTTCATGAGTTTTGAGGTTGACAGCCAGAATCAGAAGTTTATCACATTAGTGATGTCAGTTTGGCAGTAATCTTAAACACAAAGTTCATGTACGAATAGAAAGAATGGGAATAAAAATAGAAAAAAAATAGAAAAAATAGGAAATATTTTAAAAGAATAAAACATTGCGTAAATCAGTTCTGAGTCTGAACCACTTAAATGGTAGATAGCAAAAAAAAACAATTCAGAGACAGGCTGTATTGAAAATTAGTTTATTAAACTTAATGTTCTATGTGCAATAGATGTCTGATCTCAATTTTTTTTTTTTTTTTAATCCCTTGTGATAAGAAATACAGGACACAAATGTCTGAAGCTCTGCAGCTCTCTGCAGGTTCAGGATTCACTTTGCTTGGAAGCAGTGCTAGGCAGGGGCCAGGAGATGCTCACATGCGTTTGCTGAAATGCAGGGAAATCTGCCACTGGTTACAGTAGGGTCAGGATTTCATATTACACATTTAAATACATTCATTTTCTGATAGCCTGGGAAGTTACACAAGGCTAAGATAGCAGCTTGTTAGTGTTGTTTGCCTGCTTTATCTAATTGAAGGATGTGTGCAGTGTTGTGGACTGTGGAATAGCAGGAGTGCAGCGGCAGGACTGGGGTGCAAGGGTAGAAACAACATTTCATTATAGAGGATACCTAATAAAAATGTGAAAATAAAACAGAAAAAGGGCGAAGAAAAAAAAAGAAAAGCAGACCATGCTAGATAAGTGCACTGCATAAATCAAAAGGGTTTATGTCATAACATGAACATGTGCCATTCCTGCTCATATATTGAATTTCAGTAGTCAGTTGCATAAAGAAGTAAAGTGTAATGAAACTGGCAAGCAAAGTATTCCCTAGTCAGCCTTATCTTTGTTCCATTTGTCCTTCAGATACAGCTTTTCTTGCCTTTTTCAATAAAATCCATCCAGCTTTTTTTTTTTTTTTATTTTGCATCTCTCTGTAACCGAGCTGGGAAGACCAATGAGATTCGGTGCTTTTCTAGTTGGGTTCTTAGCAGCTGCTTTTTGAGAGATCAAAACTTCGAATGCTGCTACATGGTATTAAGGCTTAGCTATTGATGTGTCCCTATAGGGGTTATGTTTTTCTTGGGGGGGAGGGAGTGGGGAGCAGGGAAAGGGGTGACCCCTGCGAGCACGCTCGCTGACAGTAAACACTGCTCTCCTTGTTTTCCAGGATCCTTTTTGCAAGCTCGGTGCTTAACCTGGCTGAACTCGCCGCCCTCCGCCCTGACCTTGGCAAATTGAAAAAGGTCCTCTACTTCCATGAGAACCAATTGGCATATCCTGTCCAGAAATGCCAGGAAAGGGATTTTCAGTATGGATACAACCAGATTCTTTCATGGTAGGTGTGGCTCGCACTGCTTCATGTTATTTAAGGTGTCCTTCTGTCTACAGCATTGTAACCCTGAGGAGTCCTTCTCCATATACTATTTTTTAATATTAATTATTTTTCTATTTTTGTTTTGTACTGATTATTTTTTGTATTAATTATTTTGTATTAATGTTTTATAAGACCATGTGGTGACAGGAAATGGGGGATTGGCTTCAAACGGAAAGAGGCCAGGCTGAGATTGGATATTAGGAAGGAATTCTTCCCTGTGAGGGAGGTGGGGCCCTGGCACAGGGTGCCCAGAGCAGCTGTAGCTGCCCCATCCCTGGAAGTGTCCAAGCTCAGGCTAGAAGGGGCTTGGAGCAACCTGGGATAGTGGAAGGTGTCCCATGGCAGGGGGTGGAATGGAATGAACTTTAAGGTCCCTTCCACCCCAAACCATTCTGTGATTCTATAAACAATGACCCTGTAGCAAACTCAGGTACCAACAGAGTCCTGAGGAGAGCTTGATAAAATCAGTGTGGCTGAACCACTCTGCTCTAAAAAATCATCTCAATTTGTTGTATAAAGTCCACCAATGCTGCCGTGGTGTCCCCATTGTTGGTGGGATTTCTGACCTGTGCCTTGGCTGTAAGTGATGCTTTGTTTCATGGATGCCTCACAAAGCTGCAGCTACTCAGCTCGTGCTTGGCCATAGCTTTTACTGCATCCAGCTGAAATTATGGAGAGGGTTTTAGGGAAATAAACAGAAATTAAAATGTACTGCAGCACTTTTCCTGTGAAGAGAGGGCTGTAAACATACCAGATAAATCCTTATATTTCTTTCATCTAGTATTCAGAAATTGTGCAGTGCTAAAATACCCAGACGTTTTAAAGGCTGCGGTCCTTTATTGTTGCTAAAAACAAATGTATTTCTCGAATCTGAGTTAATGAAAGAAGTTAATAACAGCACCACTGAAAAGCTTTGTGGTTAGGCACTGTGCAGACCTAACTGAAACAGCAAAACTCACTTGTTTTAAACTGAAATAAATTAATTTCCATGATCTTTCTCACCTCTCTCTTGGTGGAAGAATTATTAAGAATAGAGCTAGAGCATTTTAAGGTGCAAGTTAAGCTTTTGCATCTTTATCATCTAAGGCAGTTGTGTTGAAATTTCTCAATTAATGATCTGTGTATGTTCTGACCATTCTGCAGCTGCCTCTGCCACAGTGTTTGCAACATGTTTCTCTTACTGAGCTGTAAAGATGGGAAAGTGAAGTGAAAGGTCTTTCGAAAACAATAGCTACCATTTTCAGATGTTCTAACAAAAAGAAGTGTTTTCTGGCACTGGGAAAGGAATATTTTTTGTATATATATTTTGCTTTATTATGGCAGGTATTTTTCATACATCTGCTGTAAACTGACAAACATTTATCCTCAAAATATGCGTTTTAATTATCTTCTCTTATTAGATAAATACAGATGATTTTTACAGATCAGAATTGTGGAATAGTTTGGGTTGGAAGGGACTCTCAAGCCCACCTCGTTCCAACCCTCTGCCATGGGCAGGGACACCTTCCAGTAGAACAGGTTTCTCCAAGCCCATCCAACCTGGCCTTGGACACTTCCATGGATGGGACAATAGATGCCCCATTCTGTCCCCTTCAGCCTCCAGTGTCTTCTTCATGTAGTTATGTAATATTCATCTCCCATTTCTGTTCTGCTGGAAGCCCAATTTAACAGAAAACAGAAGCCATCTCCTCTGTATTATTCTTCACACTCCAATGGTCATCTGCAAAGAGATGCCATCTTCCTGTCTTCCAAATATGCTAAAAATGAGGAAAATGTACCTTTCCAATTTTACAGAGAGGTTTTGGAGACGATTAAAATTAGAATACTTTGAACCTTCAGGTTGGTGCTTTGGATCATTAAAAAAACAGAATTCTGTTTTTTGTACCTGATGTTTCTAAAGAGTTCATCTTTCTAATTTGCCCCTGATTTGCAGAGCCTGCAGGAAGGGGTTAGGGCAGATAAGACTTCGTGCACAAGAAAAGGTGAGGTGATGTTGTTGGAGCCTTTGCTGTGTGTCAGAGAGCAGCAAAGAAACGTGTCAGGTTCCTGCCTCGTGTCATCTGTAAATCAGTGCAGAAAAGATGACTTCTGTACAAAACTGAGGCTTCCAACGGGTGAAAAACCATAGGTGGGGAAGAGGGTGGGATGCCAGAAAGCATTTCAGCTCCTGCAGCCAGCTTGAAAAGGATTATTTCTCTCTAATGTTGGGGTTTCTTTGCTTTTCCTGCTGACTCCTGCTGCTTTGGTGAGCAGTGTCAGTTCTCTTTCTTGACCAGACAGCAGAAAGATGCAGACAGGATGAATGACAGCCTCTCACCTTAAATATACTTTTCACCAGCCCTGTGACTTATGAACACATGTACTCAATGTATCTTCTGACCTGTAGGTCTGGATTGCAATACATAACATACTGAGGAAACCAACTGGCCATAAAGCATTTCTTACCTCAGTTAGTGTTGTGTGTGTTGGTGTAGCTCTTGTGGCAGCACTGCCAGGATAAACTTCCAGATACTTCAGGTTTTTTGTAGGGGCTTATTTTATCCAGACTGACTCCAAGTGGAGAAATAATACCTACATTGTCATTGAACTGCATCTTAAAATTATTGAGCTGGTCGATTTTAAAACATAGCAGTAGAAATAGAACATTAAATTTAAATGCCATAATTTTTCAAACTCTTTTTGGGGGAGGGATACTGCATGCTATGTATTTTATTTTTATATATAATGAATATACTCTTAATCAGGATTACATCTGCATAGGTTAAAATAACATTCCATTTCTTTAGTGCCCTGCTGCCTAACAGACATGGTCAGTTGAAGGTAGGTTAACCAAAGGTAAGTTTTCCTTCGATAAAAAATATTTGAGGAATTTTTATTTTCTTCCAACTGTAATTCTACAAAAGTCATATTACAGTGGGCCTTATCTGTTTATAATGCTTCTAAGAGATTATGACAGTAATACTATACTTACCATTTTATGAATAAAACTCCACAGCTAGAATAGGGTGTGCTCCTTTAGATTAATAATAGTAATTTATTATTAGGTAAAAAAGGTTTAACATATTTTCAAAGGGTGCATAGGGAGAAGTTAGGACATTTCTGATTAAGGTGCATATGCTACTCCTAATTCACATGAAAAGGCTGGTTTTAATTAGCATCCACTTGCACCTTTTGCTTGTTCATGAGAATATGTATCCTATTTCCTTTGCCTGTAGAATAATTTTGTTCCTTTTGTGGCAGCGATATGTTCATTAATCTTCACCACTTTTTACAGTTTGGTTGCTGATGTTGTGGTGTTCAACTCTGCTTTTAATATGGAATCCTTTCTTAAATCCATTGGAAAATTTATGAAGCTGATTCCTGACCACAGACCTAAGGATTTGGAAAAAATAATCAGACCGAAGTGCCAAGTTCTTTATTTTCCAGTCAGGTTTCCTGATGTGAGCAGGTCAGTACATTTTCCACGTCATAAATTGTCTCCAGCCTGTCAAAACTCTGTATTTATGGTGACGTTCTAACTAATCAGCTAAAGCATCATTAATGAATGAGTTTGATAATATGCAAAATCCCCTAATTGATAAATGTATTTCAATAATCAGAGGCTATTGAGGCAGCCGGGCCTGTCCTTAGTGCCTGTTGTGCAAACTTGCATCGTTCAGGATGAGTGATTTCCCACTTGTTTTAGTGATTTCCCACTTGTTTCAGCCTTCCAGGAGTTGCCTGCTCCTCGGCTCTGTGTATGTTTGTGCAGGGGAGGTCAAGGAGGAGACAGAAATGCTGGAGAACAGTGAAAGTGATAAGCCTGCAGCCAAGGAGCTATTTTATTGCCTCCTCCCTCCCCTACCTCTTTTATGGCTTTCCAGGTAGGCAGAAGCATTCCTGTGGCAGGGAGCAGACTTGCAGATGTTGGCATTTGCTGCAGCAGGAGTTGCTCTTCGCTCCTCCTCGGTTACTCTGAAGGACGTTTTTTATTGCCCTCGTTTCGGAGCCCGTCTTGAAATTAGCAGTGGGTTATGTGGCTCAAAGGGAACATTCACAGGGTCCTTTTCACTTTTGATTAAACCTGGCACAATTGTTTTTCCTGTTATAAGGGACTCTCCTCCCACCGAACAGGAACTTTGCTTCAGTGGGACCGGCACTAAATAGAGTGTGATTCTGCAATTTGATTATACTCTTAAAACCAACACCATGCTGGGTACATTTTTTTTGCTGAAATAAGGATGGGAAGCACTGCAATGACTTGGCAAGAGGCTACCTTTTGATCTGATAATAAGTTCTAGCCACACTTGAGATCTTTGTCCCTGACCAGCCTGTACTTAGAGTTATTTCAAAGGCTAAATATACATGTGTGGTAGTTTGAGGTAGAGAAATTTTTAGTGCAGGAGCTGAGGTCGTGCACTCGCTGATGTACTCAAACTGCAAGGTTTGAGTTTCAGTATCTTGGAAAACTTGGCATTCTAAAATACTGAATCAAATCATTTAGACATTAACGTCTAAAGTTAAACCTTTAAACCTCTGTTTTTGACAAGTGGGTTAAAATCCTCCAGCATTTCTTAGGGACTTGGCTGCCTGGATGGCAGCACAGTTCAATACCTGTATATCTTTGAGGATCTACTATTCCCTCTTAGAGTCCAGAGCTTTTGAGCGCAGGGAATGCTGTGGGTGCTCAGCATATTTGACGTGGAGCCAGTTCCAGAGGCTCTCGTGGTTTTGGCATACCTTAGGAATCATGTGGCCCAGGCCTAGTTTTGGAGATGAAGTTATGATAACCCTGTCTTGTATATTACATCAGCTCTTTTGGACTTGTCAGCCCTGGCAGATGGGGTCAGACAAGATCTGACAAATTAGGCTGAAGTCATCATACACACAGCGCTCGCTTGTCCACAGCAGGAGGTGATTAGGTGGGTAAAACCATTAGCCTCCCACCCAAACTGGTACAGCAGGAAGATCTCACATCTCACTGTGTGCTCTTTTAGAGTCCCGCTCTCCTAGTCAATCCCTTCTCACAAGGCAGGACCACCTTTCCCATTTTTATTGTGGTCACTGCACTTGAAGTTATATCAAAAACCTCTTCTCAACAGTGATGGGCAAAATTAAAATGTTCATAAACAACTGTGTGACTGTAAAACTTTCACAGCAGAGTAATTAGAAACAAATATTAATGTCAGCTCTATTATATCTATTTTATTCAACAGCTAATTCTAGATGTAAGGTCTGAGGTGTTTAGACAAAGTCCAATATCAAGACAGGAAAAAAAGCAGAAGAAAGGGCTGCTTCTGCCTGACTCTGAAATTCTTTGGGTTTTGACCTTCAGCTGCAGCCAATATTTGCTATTTCTTTCATGTTTTACATAATGTTAAATGCACCTGTGGCAATTCAAAGCTGGTTTTTAAATTTAGATTGTATTAGTATAGTGAATGAATGGAGATTGAGGAGAAAAAGGTTAAGAAAAATTGTGGCCAAGCTAAAATTTATAAAGCAAGCTCTTAGCCCAGAGTGTTTTTCAAGTTATTTTCAAATGGTAATTTGCTGTATCCAAACCAAACTCATACAGTGTAAGTAAGTGATTATTTGCATGACTGACAATCATTTCAGTGCCTGCAGTCTTTTTAAAATGCATAATTTTGCTGAGATGTTGGGAAAATATTTAAAAATTCTGAAGGCAAAATAACCAGGGTGGGGTTTTTATTTTTTTATTTTGACCTCTTTTATTTTGCGTGTGAATGTCTCAGGGTGTGTTTGTGTCTGAAACATAATCTACGTTTGGATTGGGGAGAGAGAGGTGATCTGAGAAATCATCCTCACGCATGTGATGGAGAGCTTTTTAAGATTATTTTAGATTAATATTGCAGTTGTAAAGCAAAATAAAATATATCTGACCCTTGATCAAAACCAGTGTAATGAAGGATCATGTCACAGGAGTTAATCCTGTAAAATATCTACCTTTTAATGTAATAACTGTAGATGATGGGCACAAACAGCACAAGGAGCATAGTAAATGATCGCTTAAGAGGGGAGGTATAATGATGAAGGATATCCTAGGAAACACTTGTGGATACTCTTAGAGACATCACTATAATTTGTAATGTGTATTTAAATATTTCAAATGGGTCTCTAACCACTGCTTTTCTTCTTTCGAGAGGAAGTTATTGATGCTTTTTTTTAGAAAGAATCTTTTTTTTAATAAATATGTGTCATTAGGACCCGTGTTGGTGTTCCCAGAACAAACCCACCAGACTGTGGTCCTTATTTGACAATGAGAAGAGATGAAAGGATTTGAGGATTTGACAGAATAAGATATTTACTGACCTAATCCTCCTGTTTTCTGGTTCTGACAATGACTGGCTTCCATATTAGATCCTGTGGTGCCAAGGCTACTCTGTATAAACCCACCCCATGAGATTTCTGACTTCAGTTCTGCTCTTTGTACATTCTGGTGAAGTATATGATGTAGGAATAAATATCAGAGTATTTCTAAGCTTGGAGACAAAAAACTCCTCTGAGTTCAGGCTGTCCCTTCACAGTGCATTGGTTTTACAAGGGATGGAGACCAATGGCTGAGCTTCTGCCATAGGTGCTGCATATCAGACTGGGATTTTATAACACAGAGTTAAAGACATTGTAATTCACGCTTATGTGGCCATTAACTTAATTTTAGTATGTTTTCTATTTTTACATAAATAAAATTCTTTTTTTTTTCCCCACTGTACAGTTGGTAGAGTCTATTTTGATGTAATTTTTTTCCACTTCTGCAATGTAAAATGATGGTCAGGGAAGAAATTCCCTTTTGACTGATGTTGTCTTTGGTACTTCTCCACATGCCAGCAGAGCTCTCTGGAAAACTTCTTCAAGGTCTTTGTTGGTATTTGGATACCCATTGGACCATTATCCTGGTCTAGTGGAAGGTGTTCTGCCTGTGGCAGAACCAGATGATCTTTAAGGTCCCTTCCAGCTCAAACCATTCCATGATTCTATGATTTTATGCAAATTCTCTCATCCCATCTGTGCCCACATTGTCAGTAGCAGTTTGCAAAGCAGGGTCAGATTAGGTACTCCTTGGAATTCATTCCCATGAAAATTTTAATTTAGATTTTGGTTATTATTACTATTCCTCTGGTTGTAGTATATCTTTATTGTTATCACACTGTGGTAGGAAAGGAAGATGTTTTTATAAGCAAGAATGAAGTAATGTTCCTAAGAGCTCAAAATTCACATTGGACTAAGGTGGAATAATATAAAAGAAACATGAGAGTATGAGGATTACAGCAGAATATAAAAACAGCTTTTTTTAAGTGGACCTTGTTAGTGAGTATCTTGTACTATCTGCATTACACATTTTGAAGTAGAATTAAAGATTTTAGACTTGTTTCTTCATTTGCTTTTATAACTTAGTACAGCTAACGGGACATTTTCAACCATTTGGGCTTATATTTTTTTAGTTAATAGTGTGAGAGAGGCAGAATTGGCCAATTTAGAGAGTATTTTAGGGCCAGTCAAGGGAGTTCCTGAGTAAAGCTTAAGTTTTTAAAAGAGTGTGACAGTATCTCTTGTGCTAAAACGTGTGGAGGAGCCTGTTTTGGGGAAATAAAAAAAAATAATTATTGGATCACTTGGATCAGGTTTGCAGGGCTGAACTTAACTGGAAGAATGCAGATGTCAATGAGCAAGGAGAGACTTGAATTCACAAGAGCCCAAAGCTATGGATGGGCACTGGGGACGTGTCTGCGTTGCAGGGAAAGATGCTCAGCAGTGGTACTCATCTGAGCTGCAGTGAACTGTCTTGCTTGTTGGAAGCAGTAGATGGCTTAGAAGAGCAGTTTTTGGCTAATTAGCCTTCCAGTGAAATTGCATATATTAGCTTAGGTGGAGTGCTAATGACAGTGACTCTGGTACCTACTGCCTTTGGTGGTGGCTCGTGCATCTCCATGGTGCTCTGTGCCCTCTCCGGTGGCACAGCCTCGCTGCCACCATGGTTTATGGGTCATTAGCATAATTAGAAAGTGCCAATAGACCGCTCCTACCCTGGGGCTTGCTTCTGAAGAGCTGGGTGATGGAAATTGCTCCCAGAATGTCTTTCTTCCTCACCTGCTGCAAGCGGGATTTGAGGATCGGTGTTGGCACAAGGAGAGTTACACAGCGAGCATGAGGGATGCTCTCAGGATCTGGGACACAGCCCCTATTGGGAGGAAAGTGCAGTGTGGGCTCGAAAGGGGCATCAAACGGAGTCTTTCCATTGTGGAGCTGTTGGCAGTGGAGTGGTTCCCCCTTGCCCCTCTGGGAGAAGTGCTAACTCAGGTAGCTGCACCTGCAGCGAGGGCGTACGTGGTTCAGTGAAATGTGCTTCGTTTTCAGTGGTGTTTTCTCACATGATGCATCCTCCACACACTCAGCCTGTGCTGTCTTGGGTGATGTAGGAGTTTCCATTCTCCCTCTGGATCATGAAAGAGCTGGTACCACAGCCTTATCTTCCAGGCAGAACATGCCAGTTTTATCCCCAAAATATTTATCCCCAGACCACTCCAGCAGCATCAGTATGAGAACGCCCTCCTAGAGAAGGGCCAGGCTGAAGAGTCTGCTGGGATGTATTCATTCTGCAAAACTTGCTAAAAAGTAATTTCTTTTTATCTATTCAGGGACAAAAATAGTTTTACTGACTCTCTTTTATCTGTCGTATAGGTATTCCTCTAAACGCTATCATAATAACCATTTAGGCTCACAATAGCTCACAAGGATACTTAAGCAGAATTCTCTGTGCAACCCACTTTTTTATTATGTTGGGTACTGCTCATGTTGCATACAACACATTCCCATAAAACTTGCTTTTTGTATTTACAGAGAAATTTCTCTGGAGAGTTAAGGTCTTGTAAAACATTCTTGTTCTACAGCGTGAACGAATTATCATACTCTGGGGAATTAAAAGTGAAGTGTACTGAAGAAAAGAATTTTTTCATTAAAATGCAGTTTATATTGATAAAACAGATTACTAGCATTTGATGAAATGTGAAACTTGGATCTACCCATATCGCTAAATCACCAGTAGGTTTATTTTGGCAAGAAGAATAGTATGTAATGTATATCAGGACCAATCGTTATACAGTACCTGTTAGTTTTGTATTAGATTAAATTGTCTTTCACTAAAGTACTTGGAAAAAAACCCTACTATATCTGTATCTTGAAGTAGCAGAATGTGGTAACCAAGAATATTAGAAAATAAAAGCTGTCGTGTTATCAGTTTTGGCACAGTCATTTATCAATCAGTATTTTAAACATTGACAAGTGGTAATTTAATAGGGAATGACCCTGTTGGCAGGAAGTTCTAATGACAGATGATGCAAACTCATTTATCACTATGGGGCTGTGCTGGCTTCTTACCTTTCTCAGTATCACAGCTCATATTTTCCAAGTCTGGGATGTGAGAAGCCACAAAGGGCAAAACCTGTGGCACTGAGCCTATAACCACTCCCATCTAATCTGATTAACCCCTTAGCTGCAAATTTCTCTGCAGCAGAGCTGGTAAGAGCTACAAGTTCTCATACTGATTTAAATACCATTTGCTTTTTAAGGAGGATTTTCCATAATACTTTCCCATAGGCAGTTTTTCAGAAATATATTTAAGTTTTGTCACTTTGAATACAAAGTTGAGACGTGCTGGTGCTTGGCTTTCAGAAAACAAACCACATCCTAATAATTAATAGCACATTTCATTAGCAGGCATTAAAAATATTGCATGCAGTGCCCTATACAATGGGCAGCTATTATTATTATTATCATTACTACTCGAGGAGGAAATTGATGCATTCAGAGGTTTAATTGATTCGTGCATATTCATGTGGGAAGTCAGTGGTAGAGTCACGACTGGACTGGATTATTATGCACTTCCATGCATAATAATTTCTTTGCAACTTGGGGAGAGAATAGCCTACCTTGCTGTAATAAAAATGGGCATTTGGAGTTGAGGGATGTCATGGGAGAAAGGATGAAAATGACACCTTCATCAGCAACTGGTATGGATGGTGCTCCTCAGTCTTCTGGGATTCCATCTGGAATACAGTCATTCAACTGTAGTTACTCTGAATTAAAACAATAATTTATTTTTACTTTGATTTCCACAATATTAAAAGTTTTGATCCATTTAATATGATTTTATGTTACTTTTTAAAAAGCATAATAAACACAAGCCCTTGCTGGGGCTTTCTTCACCTTCTTCCCTCAATTCTCTGTGTGTTTCTTTTCTTCTCCTTTCACAAAAGAGTCTTTCTCCTTAGTGCTGGGATTGGTTAAATATCATTCCCGTTCAGGATGGTTGAGACATGAAATACTTTCAGAGTTTGCATCAAATTGTTGTCGTAAGAATCAGTGAATTTTAAATTTAATTGGTTAAAATTGTCAAATTGTCACAGCAGACTTAAAATAAAGCTGTGGGTTTGGGTTTTTAAAATTTTATTCAAAGTGGAAAAGTTATGTTGCTTAATGGCAGGATCCTGCGAAGTACTAAATACCCTTATTTTACATGCAGTCAGGGGGAACTGGGGGCTTTTGGTGGGAATACAACATTAGCAGGGGTGGGAAAAGGGGGCACAAAACCAACTCTGGGTATTGAGTGATGTGGCTGTGTCCAGGTCCCTTTCAATCCATAGGAACTTAAATCATTTGCATGTGTGAAAGATGGTTTTTATAGACAAGGCTGGCCCTGATGGATTTTGCATTTCAAAATACTGCCCTTCAACGTTTGAACAATTCCATATTTTTTTATTATGAAATTCATGAATATTGCATGGACGTGAAGGTGAATTTTCTTTTTTTTTTTTTTTCCTTTAAAGTGATTTCGTGCTCACAGGATTGTATCAGAGAGGGAGGCAGTCATGTTGGGCATCTTATTTCTTAGTTGCTACATGAGGCAGTGACAGAACCTTATTGTTAAAATATTGTGAGTACTTGTAATATAGCATAAAAGAAAACAGGTAATGTGCTAAAAATTGCAGAAAATGTAAAGAATAGGAAGGCAAATCTGAGTTTTTAGAGATTCTTCACTGAGAATACAAAATGTCAGAAATCAGTTTTGGAAGAATGAAAAAATCTCTGTTCCCGGTTGTAGGGGAATGTCAGTACCTTTACAAAAAGCCACATTTCATCTTGAACACAGCATTAGTTTGGGGGGGGAAAAAACCCAAACCAACCAAAGCCCAAACAAGCAGCACCTTTTAAAAGAGTGGTGGAATGGATTGCCTTGCAAATTGTTATTAAATGTGAGACTGAAACTTTATGCTTGTTGGATCTGCTTCAAGCACTGTTGTGTGCAAGATTGCAGACAACCCATTCCAGTTACAGTCAGATGGAAGTGTCAGTGGGGAAGATATGAAGATGTTCTATAGGAATTTTAGAGAATAGAGAGTAAGAGAACAAAATTGCTTAATGGAATACATA
Organism: Daphoenositta chrysoptera; assembly: GCA_013397915.1. Lineage (NCBI taxonomy): Eukaryota > Metazoa > Chordata > Aves > Passeriformes > Daphoenositta > Daphoenositta chrysoptera. The sequence goes on from VZRO01004341.1 coordinate 249,089, forward strand.
AAATCACATATTGAAAAGGAAACTTGAAGCATAGCTCTCCAGTCCTATGGAGATGACCTTTATGTAATGTGTAAGAACAACTTAATGCAGATGTTTTATTTATACATAACCAAATGGGATGAAGTTAAATGATTTTTAATTTTGCCAAATCACAGATAATTTCTTTGTTGTGCAAGGAGTGTTTTAATCTGGTTAGTTATTTTTTGTTGTTGGTTTTTTTTTTTTTTTGCTTTTGCATTTGCAAATACTTAATATTTTATATTTTGGACATTCCCCCTGCTCAGTTGTGACTCCCAGATGAAATAATCCTCCTCTTCTTCCCTTTAAATAATTCAGATAGCATACATTTAAAAATATGAAAATCCCAACGTAAACGTGCCAGAAGTGCTTTTAAGGTAGGAGGTTGTTCTGCTTTACTATGGAAAAGATGCATCTCTAAATGGTAATGAGGGTTCATCAGTTCTGGGCTTACAAACACCAAGTCATAGGGATGCTTTGAGGAAGAGCTGTGGGAGATCCAAGTCCAGGACTGTTTTTCCAGCCTCTTATCATAGAATGGTTTGGGTTGGAAAGGGCCTTAAAGATCATCTTGTTCTACCCCTGCCTTGGGCAGGGACATCTCCCACTACCCCAGGTTGCTCCAAACCCTGTCCAGCCTGGTCTTGGACACTTCCAGGGATGGAGCAGCCACAGCTTCTCTGGGCACCCTTTGCCAGGGCCTCACCACCCTCATAGCTGGGAATTTCTTCCCAATATCCCGTCTAACCCTGCCCTCTGGCAGTGGGAAGCCATTCTCCCTGTCCTATCACTCCATGCCCTTGTCCAAAGTCCCTCTCCGGCTCTCTTGGAGCCCCTTTAAGTACTTTAAATTCTCCTTGGAGTCTTTTCCAGGCTGAATACCCCCAGCTTTTCAATCTGTCTATATCATAGCAGAGGGAGTCCAGCCCTTGAAGCATCTTTGTGGCTTCCTCTGGACTTGTTCCAACAGGTCCAGTTTTCCTCAAGTATGTAGGAAAAAAGCTTTTGGGATTAGATTACCTTTTTTAGCAGTGGGGCATTTTGTGTTGAGGAATCTGCATTTGCAGAAGAGTAGTTTTGGATAATATAAAACAAGATACCATTATGTTCAGTCTGTTTTTCAAACAATGTTACAGTCAGTAACAACAGCCAGGAAGAAGGAATTAAATAATAAGTTGAATCATCCAGTCTGTGGTAAATTTTAGAGTGGATTCCTCATTAAATGGTGCCATTTTCCTTTAAGATGACTCCTCAGTAGTGCTCAGGTCAGGCTTGCAGGAAGCTGAACTTTGTCCATCCGTGACCTGCTGCATGTATTTTTTACCCCCCCCGCCATAACCCTGGGACTCATCACATCCTCTCTATTTTCATTATTGCCCAACTAGCCATGGGACAAATGGTCATAGAATCACAGACAGACTTGGGCTGGAAGGGACTGTAAAGATCACCTGTTAGTGGTGTGTGATGTCTCACCACCTTGCCAGAACCCTCATCTTTCCGCTTGTGCTTCCTCATCAGCTCTTCTGTCTAGAAGCTAAAGGCCTCTTAGTTCTAGTTCTGCAGCAGTTGAAGAGCCTCAGATTTAGTTTCTCCAGGATGGATTTGGTTTTAGGTATGTTCCCCTCTCTGTGGCAGAATACTCGTCATGGATGCTCTGCAATTACATCTTCAGTTCTATGACTTTGCCTCTCAAAAAAACCCAAGCTATTCACAGGCACATTCTCCTTTGAACACTTATGCATTTACCATCTGCAGCTGATGGTTCTTACTCGTGTTAAATAGAGAAACAGGCAGATCTTCCTTCCTTTGGTCACTTTGATGGGCTAAAAGGTGGACCAGTCTATATGGCTGTGAAGGTATTGCCACAAAGGTACTGACATTTAGTGCAGCACAACAGCTGCACCATAACAAATATATGTATTTATTTTTATTTGGATCTCATACACCATAGAAAAGATATTTTAAACGTACAGATTGATGTGTCTGTGTAAAGCACTGAAAAAAAATGTATGTTGTTCTGGTCACCCGTGCTCAAGACAGATTAATTTAAACTGTGAAACAGGTGTAGAGAATTGCTGCTAGTATGATTAGGAGAATCTGTATTATGAGAGCAGATTAAAAGAGTATGGTTCACTTGTCCTAGCAAAATAAAGGTTGAGAAGAGGATATATGTTAATCTTTATAAATACAGTCAGAGGATAAATGCTACGAAAGAGGAGGAATTATTTAAGTTTCAGGATAATCCTTACAACATCCACTAGGTATAAATTGGTCATTATTAAATGACTGAGACTGCAAGTGAAAAAATGGGTGTGGAGGGTGGTTGCTTGGTTCGGTATTTTTATTTTTGGGAGAGACATTTAGTTGTGAAATGTCTGTTGAAACACTATTGAAATGCAAGTTTGATAAATTCATAGAATGGTTGGTTAAACAACATAGGAGTAGTTCCAGGCAGCTGCAGATGTTTGCTGTGATGATATCCCCAAAATGAAGGTGAAAAAAGATGGTCTGTGAGTTGGTCACTTGGTGACTTCAGTCTTGAAACCTGAACTGTTCTGTAAAGGAGATCCTGAGTTCCCAGCATCTATGAAAGACACAACAGCCCAATCTGTTCTGTGTCCTGCACAGTGTTTATCTTGTAGATCATTAATCACGTGTTTCACAAATGAGCAGTGTCCTGCAAGGTATGTCCAGCTTGTCTGTTCAACCTCTGACTGCATTTGGGATGGGCTGAATTTTTATTAAGACAGATTCATAATGACCATGGTGGGAAGGGAAAAAAAAATTAGGGGAATGCTTTTGTCTGACTGTACTGGGTTCATCTGGACATTTTAGTGCTTTTGAAGAAAACCACATCATGGCCAGTGCTTTTTGTCCCTCCTCTTCTCTGCCTTTGCAAGAAGGGAGTTTGAGGCATCACTTTTAGAATCATAAAATCCTAGAATGGTTTGGGTTGAAAGGGGCCTTAAAGACCATGTGGTTCCAACCCCTCTGCCATGGGCAGGGACCCCTTCCACTAGACCAGGTTGCTCCAAGCCGCATCCAGCCTGGTCTGGAACACTTAATGGAATGGGATGTCAACAAGTTCATGGATGATGTTGTTTTTTGAAAGCCTGGGCATCCCTCAGAAGATAAGTAGAAGTGGTACCAAAGGCTTGATAACCCACAGGGATTTGGGAAAGCATTAGGTGAGATGTGCTTCAATAAAAATTGTCTTCAGGCAAAATGTTTGAGTCTTGTGACTCTCTAGGCATCCTTCTCCATTTTGCCTCAGTTTACTTTTGCTCACTGAAGCATTTGGATAAAATTATTCCATTGAGCTCATTGGAGTCAGAATGAGTTTATTTTAACTTTCTTATTTTGATGAGTCTGTAGGGCTCTTTCACTTTCATCCTTGTGTAGAATAGTTTTAATACTAAAACTGCCTCAATCTGTGCTAGAAGCAAACGGAAGACAGAAAGAACTTTTTATGCAGTAATTCCTTTCAGTGACTGAAATTTCATCTGTCCTTCCTCAAACTTCATCGCACGTCTTTTGGATTCGGAGTTCACTTGTGTTATCTGCCATCTGAGCTTAAATTACCCGTCTTGAATGATGTGACTATATATGGAAAAGAGAGGATTTGACCCTTTTTGGGTGCCTAAACTGTTGTCTTTGTGTTGCCAATAAATGAGGGATCAGTTGACAGGGTTCCTGGTAAATGAATCACAAAAAAAAAAAAAAAAAAAAAATTTAAAAAATTTTAGAAATATTTAAATGTTAAAAAATACCCATTTTTTGTTTTATGGTGAGACCTTGTGTGAGATCCATAAAGTTGCCTGATATCAGGACATACTTATGATACTAAACCAGTGTATCTCTGGTTCTGGAAGCAGCTGAGCTCTTTTCAGCGGTACCCAGTGCTGGACTTGTCAGCACATCTATACGTTGGCGACTTATTATTCCACGAGCATCACTTCATTTGGGCTGGCAATAAGTCCTGTTCAGTCATTGTGCTGCAGAGGAATGTTTAAAGCTGCAATGTGCATTGGAGTCTGTTTGTTTGCAGCAGCTGATTTGCCTAAGCTTTGATGCGCAGTCACTTTCTGACATTTGTGTATTTCAGCAGTGAACAATGTAAACTCATTTTCTGAGCACTTTGATTACTTGCACATAGCAGTGCCCATGGCATGTGACAGAGAAGAGCACTCTATCCACTAATCAGATAGATATGCTTCAAGCGTATTTACACAAAATAATGAAAACAGCTGTTAGATACCTTTAAACTTGAGTGTGTTTTGTTATTAATCTACTAGCCCGTACACATGACACTATAATTCTTCGCTCACTCAAGTTGCCTTTAATGACACAGTAATAAAACGGAGAGGGATGAAAGTAATGGAATTGTAGAATGTAATGCCTCAATTGTTCTACAGTGTCTTCCTTTTTGCCAAAATAAACCACAATTAGGTCCATATGGTGTTTTGAAGTTTTCAAGCAATGACCCTAATAAAAAGTAATGAATTTCTGACAAAAGAAAGCATGGTGCTCTTTTAAGCAGATATCTTCGCTATTGATCTAGTTATGATTGCAGACTGATATGCTAATAGAAGAAGAAAGGTTCAACGTGCCTGGTACAAGCACTTTCATTTGTGGTTTATTTTATTCTTATGAAATTCAGATTGAAAAGGTAGAAACATGTTGTAATCCATCAGTTATGACTCCCTTTTAAAAGACCTACTATAAAGAAAACAAATGGATTTTCCTTGAGGAAAAAATGGAGAGCATTTGTTAACTTGGAATTCCTAAAGTGAATGCTAACTAGGAGGATGCCTCACGAGGATGAAGATGCTTTGTTTGGATATATAAAATTTGACTTAAGCACTTCATTGTCTTCAGAGGTCCAAGCTCTGGTATTTACATTTCTCTCTTGTAACCTTTTTGTGGGGGAATTGGAATGGTATTCCTGTTCATGTAGAAAATCAAAGTATCCACAGAGCAGTTGTTGGGTAAGTGGAGATACTCAAACACAATGGCTTGGGATGACGTGCAGCTCATCCTCCTGCATAGCTGTGGGCAACCAATAAACAAGTTTGGTGTGTCAGCATTATTCCAGTGCAGTAATAGGGATGCCTGAAGTTAGGGTAGTGTCGTTGTAATAAAGAGGAAAGGAAGGTTCCGGAAACAGATACAAGGAGAAGGAGGAAATAAATGGCTGATTTGATGAACCTTCACTGCTGGTGGTTGTTGAACGAGTGTTCATCCCACATACACGCAGTCCTGAGTTCCTCAGTTGAGAAGCATCTGCTGGATAATGTGTGTTATTTGCACTATTTCACTCCAAGAAGAGTAGCTGAGGCCTGTAGTCTTGCAATGTGAAACTATTCAGAGCATCCTTGCAAGCCAATCTACCTTGTCTAGGATTATTCACCACTAGAAACTGTCTTGGAGTGGCTTCTCCATGGTAAATTAGGAGTCCAATTATTTAATGGGCTGATGGCTCTGTTGCATGTTGTCTGTTTATTGAGCTGCCTTTCAGACTTCCCACTCAAGTCTCAACTACTGAACCTTCGAAAAATAATTGAATTTTGGTCTCAACAACCCGTGCCATTTTTCATTCATGTTTTGCTACCTTCTACATTGGTATTTTCTCCATCTCTTTATATATCACATACTTGTGGGTGGTTACTTCGTTAATTTTAATAGAAAAGAGTCTTGTTCATGGGTAGATCTTTGTTCTCCTTAAGGTTATCTTACTTTTATAAGCAAGGTAAGTGAGTTCATAGAATTACAGAATGGTTTGGGTTGAAAGGCACTGAAAAAATCATCTCATTTCATCCCCCTGCCGTGGGCAGGACACCTTCCACTGACCAGATTGCTCAATTACTATTTATTCCATGACTTTTCTTTCTGAAAACACTCTGGTTTAATTTTTTACATTCTTATGCTGGCTTCCTTGAGATGTGAATGATTAATTTGCTTTATTGCAGTTATGTTTAATAGCATAGTGTTTTTATTTACTGGATAAAAATGCCCCAAATATACTCAGTCCTATATTATTTATGTTTTCACTTGCATTATGATAATACAAGGCACATCCTGGTGCTTTCCAACATGTGAAAATAATGCAGCCAGTATTTTAGAAGCATTTATTAGCAAAAAGATAATAAACCAAGGTTTCTGATGCTTAATATAAGAGCACATATGGACAGTTCTGTAGGTGACTAGCTGCAGTCATTTAGATTTTCTCAGTCTGCCTGTGTGTTTGCAAGACCAGCTCCTTGATGAACAGTCATTGTTATTACAGAGCTCTTAGTAGTAGGCCAAAATATTGCATTATAGATCTCATGTAAAATTTTTAATCTTCATGCAAATGTTTCCTACTTTTTGACCTGCTCATATATAATTTTTTTAGAGGTGTACCATGACTTTTATTTCATTTCTTCTGGTATTTTTGATACATTCAAGCTCCTGTAAGAACGATGTCCATTACTGTGTGATGATCAGAGATGGTGATTTTTAGCAGTAGATTGAGGGGACAAGTTTAAGGAAACATTTCTTGTACTGTGTTTTTGGAAACACAAGCTGGTTGTAGAGGTTACGTTCAGGGACTAGTACAGCAGCATTTGGGTAAATTGGGATATAAACAAACATCTGTTGCAGGAATGTAGAAATGACATCATAAAGAATGTATGCAAAAACTTAATTGAAAAAGAATGATGCAGAATTGCAGCATGACTTTAAGTCTGAATTGATTTTTGCCTTCAGAGTGAAAGTGGGATTTTTGTGCAACATTCCAATACTATAAAGTATTTAAAATGTAATGTCCTATTAACGTACCTAAAATGTAGACTCTGGGTCACCCAATAAGAATAGTAGTTACAGTAATACAGTATATGTAATACGCAATTATCTTGACAATAGTTTTATTTTTTCAACAATTTTGTCATAAAAGAGCAGTAAGATACAATGAATTTGATTCATTTTGTGTGTGTGAATCATTTAATAGGCCATTACATCTACTATATTAGACTCCATTCTCCTTTCAGAGCTTTTCATTATAAGCCTGTCTTTAATGGAAAGAAGTTTAACCTTCCCTCCCAGATAGATTGAACCCCATAACAGTGTAAACATTCTCATTATAAAATAAAATCCCCTTCCCCAAGGGCAACACTATAATTATGTTGCAGAGTGTTGTACAAATGTTTCTCTTAAAAAATGTTGTCTCATTCTTGTCCCCAAGTTTTTATCATTTTCATTTATGAAGGGAATCAATAACGCTTTAAAATCGTAATTTAATAAAATAAATATGATCTGATTATTTTTTAATTTTTTGAAGTTATTTTAATCAAGTTTGAGAAGAAGTCATCAGTAAAATTGCTGTTGATTTATAAATAGGATAATTAGAGGCTTTCCTCCTAAGTACTGTTCACTGGCATTGTGGCTGTTTTTATTGCCTAGTCAAACCTCTTCATTCAATTTTAAAATTGCCTTTTGAATGAACTGTGCTATGAGCTTGCCAAATAGTGTCACCATTAATACCTTACCTCCTCTATTTCATTGTCCAGTCTGTAAATGCACAATAAATTGTTTGATAAGGAGGTCAATGAGGTTGTAGTAGTTTTTAAGTGAATTACGGCCGAGCGTTTCAGATTATGTCACACTCTTATTGTAGCGCTGGGCGTAAAAGGTGGTGATACACTATGTGGGAGATCATTTGGTGGTGTTGCTCCAGGACTAGACACAAATCAAGGAGAGCAGGTTCTCTACTGCTCTCTATGTAGAGAATAGATTAAAAAAATGCACCTTATTAATCCAATTTACAATTCTGTAGCGTGTCCCTTAGTCTAATTAAGAAAGCTCTCAGTCACAGGTGCACAACACAAGGATGGGTGAGGACAAAGATGTTTGCAGGCAGGAGACTGTTTCACTGCTTTTGTTACTGAAAAGCTGATATAGCATTCCTGGAAGGTCCTAAGGCATCTCTACCAGTATTCTGGATGTTTATATCTCATATCTCATCAGGAATTTGGTGGGAATTGGGTTTTCTTGGATGTATGAGGAGTGGCTGAGGGAGTTGCTGGAGAAAAGGAGGCTCAGGGGAGATTTTATCTCTCTCTACAACTCCCTGATAGGAGGGTGCAGCCAGGTGGGGATTGGGCTCTTCCCTCAGGTAATAAGTGACAAGATGAGAGGAAATGGCCTCAAGTTGCATCAGGGATGGTTTAGGTTGAATATTTGGGAAAATTTCTTCACCCAAAGGGTTGTCCAGCCCTGGCACAGGCCGACCAGGGCAGTGGTGGAATCCTCATCCCTGGAGGGATTTAGAAGCCATGTGGGGACATGGGTGGCTTCGGCATTGCTGTGAGAATAGTTGGACTCAATGACTGTAGAGGGCTTTTCCGACCTAAATAATTCAGTGATTCCATGATTCTGCAGCTGATTCTGGAGAATCGTGCCAGGTTGGTATCACCATTCCAGCAGTTCCCTGTACTGATGTGTCACCCTCACCCAGCCCTGCTCTGCCTCGGGAGCTGCTCCATGCCCAGGCTGGGATTCCCACCCAGGCGCGTCTCTCCCCCAGCGCGCGAGCGGCTCTGAAATAGAAACGTAAAAGGCGAAAGTAAGAAACTTTGTGCTTGTTGAGTCTAAAAGAAAGTCTGTTTGTGTGTGTCTCTCCCTTTGTAACAGAAGGAATGTTTCTTATGTTTCTGTCTTCAGACAGTTGGCACACATTTCATCTCAGCAGCTGCTTTCTCTTAAAGTGCAGTAGAGTGTAGGACTGTAGTGACACTAGCATTAATACTTCACATTCTGCTATCATATGCTGTCACTGTGAAATATGGATCTAGGTTACATGTGTTTGCAGACTTTGTACTGCTGAATTATGAAAGCTGACTCCGTTGGAGGATTGTGTTGTATTCAGAGACTGTGAACTGAACAATAAATGAATGCAGGCAGAGACTTGCAGTCATAAGCAGTATCCTCCTTTTTGGCCTAATTGAGACAATAGCTTTAAAATGCAGAATTGCCAAATAAAACTTCACTGTTGACTTAGGTAAATATATTTAGCAGGCATTTAAATATGTCTCTTGTGGGCACCTTCTAGTTGTTATCCTCAACCTTGTTTAAATATTATTTTTTAATCCTGTTCTTCTGAATGGGATGAATTACTGCAGATGAATAAAGTGGATTACAAAAAGTACTATTGCTACATGCCAGAAGAAATTATTTGGAACAATTAGTTATTTTGTTATCAAGAATTAGTGTGTACCCATAAATATAACTCTGCAATTCCTTTTACATGTCTGGATCGCTGTATGAGGGGTGAGGAGCTGCACTTTTTTTATTTCTAAAGATATAAAGTTAATACACAGATAAATATCAGCTAAAATGTCAGGAATCATTGTACATGGGAGCGTGGGGGAACCGGTCCTGACCCTGCTGAAGTCACCTGAGGCTGGGCAGTATCTAAAGGGTGAGCAAAGATGCTGGAAAGGAGAATATTGGCAATGTTTTTAAATGAAAGCTCAGCATAAGGAGTTACTGGGGAATCTGCAAACACATCTTAATACAGGCTCGTGTACACAATCATTGTGCTGGAAATGTTAATCAGTGTATTGGTTAAACTAGGATTTCTTTGGTGCCTGAAGATCTGCCAGTCAATTACTTTATTTCTTAAAATCTGGTATCCATAATTTCAGTGATAGTGTCACTGATATGACTATACACCAACAAATAAACTTGAAGTTGATTTTCCATGTACAACCACCGATGGTCAGTAATCAAACCCAGGTGCAGAAATCTGGCATCCAGTGTAACACCCTCCATTTATTTTCAGTTTTTACCTTTGAATATCAGTGCGTACAAAAGGATGGAGTGAACAAACAAAACACACACACACACAGACACACACACACACATATATATATATATATATATATAGGTAGCATTAGGTTACATAGATGATAAATGGCCTTTAAACTTCTCTTGAGGAGCTTCCAGTGTCGGAAAACCACAATCATCACCTTTACCATGAATGGTCTGATGCTCAGAATAGTGTTAGAAGGGCTTTGGACAGTGTGGAAAAAAATGTTTGATCTTACTGAACTTGCCTGTGTATTTTGGTGCTTTGCATGCGTGGGTTTGTATCATCTGCCCACGGAATGTGATGTGAAGTGGTTGCTGTCAGGGCTCTTCCCGTGTCAGTGTTGATGGTTCTTTTGTATCTGATTCTTAAGTGGGAAGGTGGGGCTGTATCCTCTCCCAGCAGTGCTGTTCCTGTGCTTCCCATAACAACCTTTCTATTGTCACCTCAGCCCCTGACTTCTTCTAAACTGCATCCAGGTTCATGTGAAGTTTAAATGTGCTCGTCAAGGACTGTCCTGGGCTCGAAACCACGCACTTCTACTTCTGTGCTCTAACAGGGCATTGTTCAGCTGCTTGGAAAGAGGTGAAACACATAAACAATTCTAACAGAATTTAACCTGTTAATGAGACATGCTGGAGGTAATATCTCTATGCTGTCTCAGAGCCCCAGCTATGTGCATAATAAATCATGATGGTTTTTAGGTGTTCACTCATTTTTGGGGCAGCAGGCAGCTGTATCATCAGTCTTCTCCTCTTTGCCTGTCTTCTCATAGCCATTGAGGGTTTTTTATTCTTTAGAAACTTTGCTGTAGTGAGGTTTATTTTTTAATATTGGGGAAATAAAATGCTAATAAATTTCAAAATTTCAATCATCTACATCTATTTTCCTGTCAACGTAAAGATCATTTTCTTAACCTGACAGATCTGTGGCTTTTTCTCATTCAAAAGAATGAGGATAATATGTTGATGTTCTCATAAACAAGACCATTTTGTAGTTCATCGCTTTTATTCATCTTTCTGAAATATTCTTGTATTTGTCAAAATATTTCTGTGCCATGTGACAGAAGAAACATCAGTAGAAACAGGATGAACAGCATCATTTTTCTGAAGTTTTTGGTATCTATTTGTAGAATATTGAATAAATCTACTATTAAATGTATAGAAAACACCCCTGGGGTGGATTATTGCACTGGTTAGAAGGCAGAGTTGATGTACTCCACCTCTAATTGATATGGTCTCATAGTTAAATTGCACAGCTTTTAGAATAATAGTTATAACAGCATTTACCAGCAAAACAAAATTGACACTTTTCTGTAGGATGATAGTGCAACAATTACACCTAAGTTATGCCTATGAGGGGAATGGCCTTAAAATGAAGGAGGCAGATTTAGATTAGATCTCAGGAAGGAATTTTAAGGGTGGAACAAGATGAACTTTAATGTCCCTTCCAACCCCAACCATTCGGTGATTCTAAATGGCATTATTTATCAGGACTTTTCAGCAGGGAGCAGTTCCTTTGGTTTAATACACTTAAGCTGTGAAATTCTATGCATTTTATAATATTAATTGGAGAAACCGTAAAAGCACAGTGACAGCCTGAAACATTTCTCTGGCATCTACCTGCTGGTCAGCTGTTCCTCTACCAGAGTTTGTGCTGTGACCTCTCTTTAGTCACCACCTTTTTAACAGGGCAGCAGTGAAGATGCAGAGATGCTGCAGGTCGTGCAGAGTTCTTCTGGCTGAGGGAGGGGATAAATGAGGAATTGAGTGAGATTGAGGGCTCTGGGACTGTGGATGTTGATGGGGATGTGTCCTCAGAGCTGCCTACATACTGCCACTATTAACTGCAGCATCTGCTACAAATACACCACGAGGCAGCAATGTAAGGTTGAGATGTAGGAAGTAAGAGCTTGCCTTGTGATGGAAACCAATAGAGACATTTAAATGTGCCTGTGGAAAGAGCTGGTTGTGGGTTTTTCTACCTCTGAGATATTCTGGCAGATTTACACTGCTGCTGCCTGCTTTCTGAAGTTCCTGACCCCTCCCAGGGTGCTGGACCTTCCATGTCTGACTGGGAGGTGCTGGTCTTCACCATGCCATGTAAATGTAAAGATCCTCAGTGCCTTTAAACATCAGAAATATCCTCAGAGCTAATCTAGCTTGCAGTTTTTCAGAGATTACTGTGTAATGCCCCAGAGATGTGATGAGCGAAGTTCTCAAGCCCCAAAGGACTGAGCTATGAAACCACATTTCTAAATAGATTACAAGTATGTGTCATCAGCGGGTTTCCTAGGAAGGATTGAGCAGAAGTCCTTTACACGTGTGTGCTCATGCATGCCTGTGCGTACACACATTCTTGAGCTTGTGGGAACCCAGTGTGCTCAGTTGTTTTACTTACTAATCATCAAGATTTTCACATTTCAAACGGGACCTATTTCTGGGGCAGTCTAAGCCAAAATTTGAATTTTTGAGATGGTCTTAGAGTTTATTTTTTCCTTTCCCCCCCTTCATTAGAGGCTCATGGTCATGGGAGAAACTCCTCAAATGCACAGCCTGTTGAGATAAAAAGAATTGAGCCATAATGTCTGAGTCAGTAGCAAAGTCAATTATTTAGGCAGGTTTATCAGCAAAGTGGATGAAGAAAGGAATCCCTGTGTTATTCCCCTCATTCCTCTCCTACATCAATTCACAAGGCAGCAACGCATGTATTTCGTGCTTCCATAGGAATCCTAAATTTCTGTTAAAATCCCAACCACACAGAGACATATTTCAACCCATGTTGGTGCTCCTACATCAGGAGCACCATCTCAGGTCAGTCCTGCTCAGGTCAGTCTCAGAAAGGCAGTCCTATTCTTCAAATAAAGGTCTGTGTTACGGGCACTGCTGTGTCCAGCAAGCATTTATTTTTTAAACTTTTTAAAATACAGCCAGAAAATGGGACTTTATTATGCAGACCTAAAGGCCCTTTCCAGCACAACTGGGGTGAGTCCATTAAGCACATGAAAGTCTTTTAACTATGACATGGATTCCTTAATCCTGAAAAATAAGCATCTGATTCTGACAGACTCCATTTTATTGATGAAGCCAAATTGCCAAGTGGAGGCAGCATTTATGAGTTGCCTTAGTTGGGTAGCAAGTGTGCCATAAATCTTGTAACCAAATTAACAGTATAATATTGGGCTGAATACAGAGATTTTTAGTTTTTTATACAGCTCAGAGATCTTTCTTTCATTATGACTGTGGTGTTCCCTGTGAGGTATTTGGGGCAGAAGGTTCAGAGATTGTTTCTGAATGGTTTCTTTGAGCAACCATAGTTTTTGCACCAGATCTTTATCTGACTTAAAGATCTGCAGTTCTCTGTAAGCCAGTTATAGCAATTTATATCATCTGAGAATCTGATTTCTTCTTCCAGCCATGAAACACTATCCATAGACTTAAAAACGGGAAATTTGTTCCTCAGTTTTTCCAATGCCATGTGTTGGTGTCCTCAATATCATAGGAATAATCAAGGACAATTTTTTCCCCTCTGTAATTTGAAATAAAAGCTGGTGAATGACAGGCATGCAGGATAGTTTCAGAAGTAACGTTGAAACTTAACTTTGGTGAATGGCAAGTAGGACAAATGTGCAGTTATTATCTAGTTAATTAAATGGTTCATAAGAGTCAAAGTGTTTTAAATACATCATAAAATACAGGAGGTCAGAAACTTAAGAAACCTAGTAATTTAAATCAGTATTGAATAATAGGTAAATGAGGGCCCTCTTTTAAGGCACTCAGTCAAAAAATCCTCCTTACAGGAGGATTGTACCTCAGATATGAAAGGAGACTTGAAAAAGAACCAGCAGAAAAAAAAAAGTGATTTTTTTTCCACACACAAGGTCTATGATTTCTGTTGCCCTGTGATGCATAAAGGAAACTTGGAGAAAAGTTTATTGTTTTATGATACTCATTTATTTTTCATATTTTCACTGCTTTTTTTAATCTTGAAGATTGTAAAATGTTTAGGCTATTCCCACCCAAACACACACAGGGAAGACCAGTGTGTGTTAAAGCATGTTCATTTTAATCTCCTACTCTAGACTGTCAAGGGGTATTGAGACAAAGAGGCAGATTTGTCATCTGACTTGTTCTTATTTATTAGCTGAACAACATCAACACTGGTTAATAAAGCAAACTCAAAGCAAACCTCACCCAAAGAGCAGCTCTGCACTCAGTTACTCAGTTTTCACATTCTTTTTCCTTGTGATAACATGGTCATTTCACTCCAGCTCCCCAGTCACCATGCATCCTCCTAGGACAGACAAGACCTGAATTTCTAATGTGAAGAAGCATGATCCAAGCACGCTGTACATTAGAGACAATAAAAAAGAAAAAACCTTCAGGGCTTTTCTTAATTTTCTGTATACCTTTAACTTTGAAAAGAAAACTTTGACCGTTTACAGAGTAGAGTTTTAAAGATAAGCTGCTTGGAGATGTTGCTTTTAGTAATTTAGATTTTCTGTTTTCTGTAGCAGTCCTGTTCCTCCATGAGATGTTGCTGCATTTGTTTTGATTTTCTTATATGTGTGATTTACCTCTGGAACTACATTTGGAGGTGGAATGCCACTCTGCTGTTGTAGCAAGACGGTGTCTGAGTTTTCAAATATGTATGAAAACTGCTGTCTAAATCATCACAAGAAGAATGTTTTATAGGTGGATGTATCAAAACTGATTATGCAAAATTTCAGTGGTTATTAAATAGAGAATGACCAAGAGCAATGGTTAATTTACAGGTCTGGTTTAAATCAGTCTCCATTTAAATAAATACAAATAGTGAAAAGGACGAGAAGAGCAGTTAATGAGAAAAGTGCTTTTGAATACACAGTAGTAAGATGTTTTTCAATGGTATAGGTTTGAAACTTAAAAGAAGCTCGTGTGTCTTCAGAGGGATTAAGTTTCACTACGCGTTGGCAGCGCTATTGTATTAGTGCAGCTGGCTACAACAAATTTATCCTATGATGATACGTAATACAGAGAATCACCTTTTATCTCCCACTGAAAAATAAGCTCCAGCCGAAGCATCAGCATCTCTGTGAACTCTGCTGGCGTATTTGATACCTCAATGTTTGATTTCAGACTCAAAGAATAGATGGAGGTGTCTCTGGCAGCGCTAATGCGGAACCTCCTTCACGTTCAGCTGAGTGTGCATCTGGGCACTGCCTGACTCTGTCCTGCTGCATTTAACTACATGGCAAAGGTCTCACCCATTCTGCTCCACAAGAGCCAGCCAGGAGTGTGAACACAGTCGTTAGAGCCAGGAAAGCCCTTCAGAGGTCAGTGCTCTCTGTGCTGTCAACAGGCAGCTTGAGGACCTGCCTGGATCACTATGCTGATTTTCATCCAGGCAGGACAGGCAGTGTGCAGTTGATTTAAGAATTGGCTCTTCCCAAGCCAGAGGGACGTGCAGCCGTGTGGTGAGGGCGGCACCACGGCAGGACACAGTCATTGGGTGATTTTCCCTTTGGCTCAGACTCTGCTCAGTGGTCCCGTGTCCATCGGTCCAGAGCGTGGGGCTGGAATTGCAGTTACAGACATGTAATTGAATAATGGAGCATGCAGAGGCTCATGGTTAGACTGGGTGCAACTCTTCTCCTTAAGATCTTCACCATCCCAGCTTCCATTGGCTCTCCACTAGAACCCATCCCCAATTCCCAAATCCATTCTCTTTTGTTTGAGCCAGGTCCAGCTACATTGCTGGCTGTGTCTGCCATCCTATCCTCTTGCTCCTACTGCTCTTGTCTGTGGAAATCCATTTGCTTTCCTCTTTGAAAAACACATCCAAAAAATGGTGGAAAGCAGACACAGTTCCTTCATGGCGAAAACTGCTGGGAGGTAGAAGAGGAAGTTCTTTATGTTTCTAGTTGCTAATGTGAATATTTTCCATTTTTGGTGAAAGCAGCTCTTTCATGAGTGCCCAGTTCAAAGGAAGAGGAGCTGGTTGGGTTTTTTTAACCCAGAACTACATACTAAAAGATCTTTTAAGCACCTCTAACAGGTGAATTTTATGGTGCTTTCTTAGTGTCTGTAAGATCAGGAGACCCATAAATATGCTAGTCCTGCTTTTTACAGGAACCTAATGATAGGTATGGCTGTACATTCCAAGATTTGCACCCAAAATGCAAGTTTATAAGGTCTGTTATTACAAAAATATCGTGTGTCCATATCCCTTGTTAAAAAGGCTAAAATCTTTTTAATACTTTATAAGTATTTTGTGTTCATTAGGAGACCTTTGGCTTTTAAAAGAAGTTTTACTGAGTGGAGCTAAATTTTATATTCTTGTGTCTTGTGGTGACAATAGTAATGCAGAAGCATAAAATATTTGGAGTAAAAAATATTTTAATAATATCTCATCCTAATCTTGTGAACTATCCTGGACATAATAGTTAAAAAAAAAAGGAAATGAAGCACATTAGTAAAAACAACATTGAAAAGTTTTTTGAACTCTTTTCTAATTTTGTATTTGATAGAGATGAAGCTGTAAGGAGAGGGATTCTGTGGGGTTTTATACTCCAATATCTCAGTAGGACAGGAGGTGAATGCTGCCCTTTTGCACTAAGCGTATTTCCAAACATTTGGCAACTCCTGAGAATATGTAGGGAAAGCTGTGCTCTTTTATGAACTCAAATAAGCTGTAAAATTAAATATTACTTTTACCAGTATCATTATTTTATTGGCAGAGTAAACCAGTTACTTCAGTCCTAGGGTGTAGTTGCTCTAAATGGAGGAATTCAGATTTATTCCCACAAAGAGCAACAGATAGACTTTTCTTTGGGCAAATGGGAAGGAGCATCAACCTCTCTACATCAGCAGTGGGGAGAAGGAAGAAAGTGGCTGCAAAACGGGGTTCTTTGCCAAGTCTTAGTGAATGTACTGCATATCTGTAGGGAAACCCTCACTGGTAGAGCAACCTTTGGCTGCGGATTGAAGAATTGGAACTTGTGGAGGAAAAAGGGTTAAAAAGGATGAATATCTTTGCACCTTAATGGGAGAACTATTTCTGTAATAGTATCAAAGATAAACCAGTGTATTATGAACACTAAATGATAAAGGGTGATAATATGCCATTCTTGAGACTTCTTGGCTCTTACCTAACACATCAGAAAGTGATTGTTGAATTTTAAATAGCCATACAAATGGATGACATAGAAATTTAACTTTGCTTTGACCTTATTCTAATTCACAAGATGACTGCAAAATGACTTTGTTACATCTGAATGTATGCTGGATGCTAAATCACTCCAGAGTATAAAATCTTTGTTTTGGCATAATGTTGATGCATAAACATTTGTACCCCATACTAACCCTATAAACATCACAATCCATCAGTACAATTACAAAAAAGATTGTTTGTTTTCACACTTAAAGCAGACATGAAATAGAGTGTCCTTAACTTAATCACCACCTTGATTTACCACATTTGCATATATTTGCATATTAATTGGACTACAGATTAAAATTGGTTTTGTAATTTTAATTAAGTGTCCACAAAGGTAAATGATTAGAACTGTTTAAAATACATTCTGACATAAATAGCAGTAAAAGCTTTTGTGATGATGTTTTTGTGGAATTACATTCAGAAAGTGGCCTTTTTATGATAGTAATTTTAATCTTAAATAGAATTATACAGTCAAACAGAACTGTGGATTCATAATCATTTTTTCAAGATTCATTTAATATTTTGCTGATTTGCAGCACTTGATGAAAATGTACTGTAGGTTTAGTTGATTGCAAAATTGGGCCTGTAGAGCTGATAAACTGAGGGTTTAAACCCTCAGTCTTTATATTCGCCTTACACATTTCAAATGTGTTATGTATCCATATGTAGACAAGGGCTGGGGTTTTTTTCAAGTTGGGAAATATAAAAGCTGTCAGTAGTGGATGATCTATCGTGTGAAGATGTAATCACCTCCATGGCCCATCTTCCTTCAGCAGAGATGGTGAAGCATGGGACGTTTCAAAGGCTTTCAATCAATCACTGCAGGTAATAGAGGAATCATTCTTGGTGTTGTCAAGGGAGGATGAGCCTTAGAGGTAAAGCTGTGCTGTCAGGATTGCTCTGCTGGAGTCAGGGAGTGTTGGTACCTGACCAATGATGTCAACTGGACCAAAATGTCAGACTAAACTTAATAAAACCAGAGTATTTGTGGTTAGAAGGGCTCTAGGAACTGGGTTCTTAATGCACCTCTGAGCCTGCCTCTTCCTTTGGGGACCAATTCATGCTTACTCCCAACACTTACAGTAAGGACAGGTTGTTAGCCTGGGTTGCCAAGGTGAGTTTTCCCTGCCTAATGAATTGGTAAAAGGTTTTTTATTATATTCCATAACTTTTCAGTTGGTGAGCAGCAGGCATTCATTAGGCATTAGACCTATCTTTTAGTTATAAATAAAATATCCAGTTTATGTTCCACAGTATTAGTTTACTGCTTGGCTTATGAGACAAAATAATAAAATAGCTGTTGGTTTTGGTTTGGGAGCAGATTTGGTGAGTGCAGCTTTAAAAGACACAATATTTAACTATAAAGTTAGTAGAATTTAACAGTATAGCAGCTTTGCCTACTTTTAAGAAAATAAAAGGTTGGTGAGAAGTCAGTAATGAATTCACATTAGGCTCTTTTCTAATTTTCTTCATAGTTTTGAGCTGTTCTTAAGATTTACGCTGTTCCTAATTTCATGTAGTTTATGTCCTGTGTTTGAACCCTGGCCATTTACTACCTTACTGTCTCCTCAGTGTACATTAGGGAAAAAGAAATTGAGAAACAGTATACTTGGGTCTCGTCATGCTTCACTGATTTGAAATAATTTTCCTGTTAATGGCGTATTTAATATTTAGTTTTCCTCCTATCCTTGGTAATGCTTTCAAGTGAGAGTAATAAAACTTTTGGAGCGTTCCTGTCTGGGAGACATGACATCGTTTTTTGTGTTGTATTTAAACCCCAGCCTAAGCAGGCAGAGTAAATTGCAAGTCAGATCCACTGGGCTAATAATATATCAGAAAACAGATTTCTTATCATGCTCTTACATAAAGTACAATTATTTCTCAATCTGATATTATTTAGTGTCTGTTAAATATTATTCCTGATGTGCTTTTAGATTTCTGTGTATGTAGTGACTAATTTCAGTGTCAAACTGGTTTAGGTTCTTCATCTTAGGAGCGCTGCAAAACTCATTTTAAAAGCCAGCTCCAAAGCTCAGTCAATGCATGAATTCCTTGTGTTAAGGCTCAAATTGGTATTAATTGAAGTTGTGGCCTGGGTGAGAACTGCTGGTAGATTAAATCTGGAAAAAGAGCTGTGATAATATTAGTTTAGAAAAAAAACAAAAGAATGGAACAGTCATTGAATGAAGCATCGAGGAACAAACCTGCCAGACAAGTGCCATTATGATTTTTCAAATGGGCATGTAAGCTCGATGTCTCGTTAGATTAAATTGTTATGGATGTCCATCCATCTGTGGAAAAGATGGTTATTTCTAGTTAGGGCATTGCCTTCCCTTTCTAATGCGTATCTCGCTAATACCAATCATCCCTGTGTCACCTGAGGATCAGAAAGCTGAAATGCATGTCATCTGCAACTGTTTTGGGGACGTTGTTTGAAAGTTGAACCTCGCTTTCAATCCAGCTCCGTTCCAACCGTAATTGTATTATGGAAACTCAATCATCCCTGAATTCGGGGAGCCAGCTTTGAAGTGACTGGTATCAAATTTTTTTTTGAGATCTGCTTAAATTTAAAAGGAAAAAAAAAATTATGGCCTAAGCACCATTGGTTTTTAATGAGACTTGAACTTCTAAGCGCTTAAGTCCATTGTGAAGCTGGAAATTAGGCTCTGAGGATACTTGGTTCTTTAGGGTTCTGTTTAGACACCTGATCCCACATCATCTTTCTTTGAGAAGAAAAGCATTGGAAAATGTGTTTCTCTGAAGAGACTGGTTTTAAAAGTAGATCTATTCCTGAAAAAACCCAGACTGGTTATACTTGAAAAATCATCTTTCTGTATCACTGCCTCTTCAACCCAGTGAAAACCAGATAGTTTGAAAACACCTATTTGAGGTCCAACACACCTGTCCCATTCAAGAAGGAGCTGCTACCATGTTAAACTATTTCCTTCTCACTACAGGCCAAGAAATTTGGCTCATTATGTGTCTTCTCTCAGTTGTTTGAGACTATAACGCCCATTTGCCCCTCTCTTCTAAATCACTTTTCCAGCAGAAGGTTTTGCATTTTGGGTGGGGGGAGGCGTGTCCTATCCACAGTAGTAAGTCGTGAAATGTTACTAAAAGAATCAAAGAAACATTTAGTTTGGAAAAGCCTTCCCAGATCTTTGAGTCCAACCATTAACTGTAAGAATATGGGAGCTACTTGAGTTTTCTTTCCACTGAAGAGCTGCATAACTTTGGGCAAAACTCTTCCCCTTCTTCACTTACCCTACGGTTGAAATGGGGCTAATAAGGCTTATAATTTGTATGCTTAGTATGCAAATTGGCAAAGTAAAGCATGCTTAAAAAATGGCCAAGGAACTTGGAAAGCTATTTTTCCTATTAAATCTGAAAAAGAAGAAAGTTGCAAAACGTGGTCATCTAATTGCATCTTCACCAAGCGTGTGGTCTAAGTGCAAATGTGACTCCAGTGTATAATCTCTTCAGAAAGTCTATTTTGCCCCAAGAGGAATGGGAGCACACTCAGCAGACTGCAGGAGGATGGGATGCTTGCAGCATTTCTTTGCAGCATAATTGCAGCCTCAATGAACCATGAATCCAGCCTAATTAACATAACTGGAACCACAGCAATCATGCTGCCATTCAATTTAGGTTTGGAACATTCCAGTGGAGTATCACAATTCTGCTGCTTATTGTTGAGACGCTGTGGAGAAGTGTCCACTTGCTTTCTTGCTGCTGTCTTGGTGGATTTTTATTATTTCAGGAGCACTAGGGAACTTCAGAAATGGAAGATCATTGGCTTGATGGTTCCATTACTGAATCTACAAGTAACTCTGTATTGCTTCCTGTATAAAGGTACTTAAACTATTTAGTATTCTGTAAAACTTAGGGTAAAAGTACCAAATTTCCAAGTTAGACACAGGTTCTGAATTCTTATGGATAGCTAATGGCAAATAATTCTGGGACTATTTTGAGTTAAGGACTACCTTCCCAGAATATTAAAAATAGTATCTATTACTCTTTGTAATCACTATACCTAAGAGAAACCTTTTATTAGGAAAAAAATGGATTCTTTTACTGAATTGCTTTGTGAAAAATGTGTTTTACTTTGCTGTTGGTTGTGCTCCAGTAAGATCAGGAAGCCACAGAAGTAGATCAGGTACCATAGGTCTTGGCATTAGGGCAAAATAACCCCTTTTTTGGGCCAGAGAAGCCGAGGGGCTGCTGAAAATAGCAGTAGGTGATAAATTGGGCCTGAAGAGGGAGGGACAAGGAGGCTTCCTGCATCTCTTGGCCATTAGATGATGGTCCTTAGTGCTGGCACCGAAGCCACTTCTAACTGATGCCATAGCTTGGATGGGTGAATGACAGAGTCATTCAGATTAGAAAAGCCCTGTAAGATTAATGAGAGCAAACGTGGTTTGGAAATTCCAGAAAAATACTCTGAGGTGGTTTTTTGTTTTGAGAGTTCTTTTTCTTGTTTGAGTATTCTTTGATTTGTTGCATTTTCCTTGGATGTAATTTCAGCCCTTTCCACTGGGTCAGAAAATTCTGCGTTCCTGTTGACTCCCAGACACTGAGTTTCCAGTTTTTCATCTTTTTTTTTTTCCTTGATGAAGTTAACTCAGGAATTGAATTCTTACACTTTTCGCTCTAAGTATCTGAGTATAAATTTATCATTAGGGAACTCAAAGCCTCTTTTAGTGAACTGGTGGCTTGCTTATCTATTTTTTTGCAAGTTGTAACTTAAAATTAACAGTTAATTATAATGAGAACTACCTGATGTAGGCTATACCCTCTAGTTAATCTGTTTTTAACATCCTGTGTATGACTTGGAGCAGTCTACAGACAACATGTTGTATTATTATTGAATAAGAAAGTGAAGAAATCTGACTTGCCACAGTGACTCTTCACTCCGGTTTCTGAACAAATCCCAGTGGCTGTGGGAGGCTCTGGAAAGTTCTCTGTCATAAATCTGGGTTTTAGGTATTGGTTAGTCATTCCCAGGAGGCTTAGTACATGTTTTAGCTGAGACTCTCCAGTTAAACATTTATTAAAGGTGGGGTCAATCAAAGGGCTGGCTGCAGTCGAGGAAGAGCTGAAGGAAGTGCAGAGAATAGCTCAAGTGGTTGGTTCCTGGAAGAACTGGGTCTGTGATTCATCCTTTTGGAAATGAAGGAGGAGAAAGCAGTGCCAGTTAAATATCACAAAGGGTTATGATAAACATCCCAACGATGGGGAGAGATCGCGGTCTTTCAGCATCTTTATTCCCTGCAGCTGTGATGTGTAAGCTCAGGAAGATGACTGAACATTGATACTTTCAGAGTTCAATAGTCACACTTGTTATTGAAGGCAGTTACTGAGAATTGACAGAAGAAACTATTTTTGAGGGGAGTTTCCAAGTAGAGATCATATTTCTAGTTTAGTGTGCAACAAACCCAGGATATTTGAATGGTTGTCAGATCTGAAAAGAGAATAACTTCTCTGTGGTAAAATACTGCAAAGGAAATAATCAGTCGCCTTCAGAACCAGTATTTTTTATTGTTTGTAGGTGCAAATTCAAAAGTGACTCAGATCAAATGTGTCAGAAGTAATTTGAGTGTTTGGTATTTTAAATCTAATGACACTGTTTCCACAAAAACTCCAGCCTGCTTTTAAAACATTTATATATACTTTTCTGCCTTTTATACAAATTCATGAAATAAGGTCCTTGAAGACACTGAAAAATTTAAGCTGGTCATTCTTGCTGAAGTAAATGGATGAAAAAAATGTTAAGAAAATATATCTGTAGACAAATACCGCCTTTTCCTCTCTATGCTATTTGAAGATGTGTTCAGGCTGTTTGAGTGCAAAATAATGGCAAATTTTCACCTTTGATATCTATCACTGTGCTACTACTATGAGGTTATTTTTTTAATGAGTCAGTGCTAGGCACTGAAGAAGTAAAATGAGGAATGTTCTAAGGAGAGGTAAATAAAAAAAAAAAAAACACCCAAAATTGTTCATGAAGACTTTGTTCCGTGTGCCTCACAGAGGGAGCTTTAGTAGAGATGGCAAACAGGGAAAGCCATGGGTAAATGGGAAAAAGAATGATTGAAAACTAAGGGTATGGTGATGACCAGACAAAAAAGGAAGCTGAAATTCTGTTGTTTTGGGGACGGTGACCTACTGCAGTGACTGCTGAGCCTCTTTCAGTGAAGAAATTTTCCCAAATATCCAACCCAAACCTCCCCTGACACAACTCCTCTCATCCTTTCACTTTTTGCGTGGGAGCAGAGCCTGACCCCCACCCAGCTGCTACCTCCTGTCAGGGAGCTGTGCAGAGCCAGAAGGTCCCCCTGAGCCTCCTTTTCTCCAGGCTGAGCCTCTCCAGTCCCAGAAAAATGGGCTCTGAGACACGAACCTCAAAGCCTCTGGCTCCAGTCTCTGCTCCAAGCAATTTTCTGAGCATCCAAAGAAGCACAAACCCTTTCAAAAAAACAACAACAAAACAGGACTTTGATTAATTTTGAGGTGATTGCCTCTTAAGAGACTCTGAAAATGGGTTTTCAATTAACAATCTAGTTTACATAAAAGGCACATATTGATGAACACAGTCCATGACTTTTTGCTCAGTCCCATTATTCTCTTCTAATTCATATGCAGAAGCTAGGATTTCCACTGTTTACCAAAATCTGAGGGACTTAGAGGTTAATGTTTTTCTCATTTTCTGGTGCGAATTCCATCTTCCCCTTTCTTCACAAAGAACAGTAAAGGAAAAGGTGGAACTTGCTTCCAGAAAGCACCCAAAGGTACTGATGATCCATCAAGAATCAGCTGGATGCTCTTGTGAGAGCTGGAAATTCCCTAACACTTTTTTGGCATAAAATTCTTCTGAATATCTGACAAGCCAGATGTTTTCCCATTCATATTCAGAATTATTTTCAATGCCAGATCTCACTGATTGACAAATTTGAGTTGCCCCTCCTACTATGAGCTCTTCTCCTGCAAAATGCAGAATGACATTAGTACAAACAAGATTGTGAGTATCAAAGGTGATACAGCAGCATAATGAAAGTAAAACAATGTTCTTTATGCTCATTCGTGTGAATACGGGTGGGGCAACTCTTAGATTAATCATACAGCCCTCCTTAAATATATCTGATCATGAACCTTACCTTCATTCAGAGCCAGTTATATTAGAAGAGCTGATTGCACTCAAATTGTGGAGAGGTTTTTTCCCCCAGAAATTGCTCCTGAAAAAAATAAAAAGGCGTATTTTAAGAATTCTAACTTCAGACAAATAATCCAAAATTGATGCTTGATTGAACTAAAGAACCAAACACAATTTATTGCTTGTTCAAAATTGTAGTGAAAATCCTACCCTTCTGTTTGAAGGACCTCCTAAAAATATTCCAGTGGTTATTAGTGGTGACTTGAATCAGTTGGAGGTATAGACGTATTTGGTATCAGAACAAAAAAGAAACACTTAGTATTTTTAAACCCCTGAGGCTTAAAGATCACACAGTGTTGTTATATTTGATGTGGTACACCAAACTGTCTGTCCAAACTTCTTCTAAAAGATATAACTCTATCTTTCCGGTATGTAGGCTTGCTGTACTGTGAGTATATATTAAATTTGTCTATTAATGTATTCATTTGTATGATTTTAAGCCTTCTCTTCTTGGTGAAGCATTTTTTCCTTAATGCATTAACATGAATAAATACCTACATAGAGCTGAAGTTCTTGAGTTCACTTTGCCCTGAGTGTCACAGTGGGTTGGGTTTTCTATTAGTGAAGGACCTCAGAACATGAAAGTCCAGCTCTGTGCAGGGGCTCAGATTAGATCTGAATGCAAGGAAAAGCAACAAAGGTCCACAGAATATCTGGGATCTGCAAATACTTCCTGTGCTTAACCTACACTTTCATTGCGTGACTGTAAAGAACAGCAAATCTTTGTTCTTTCCCCTCTCAGTTCCCATTCAGTCAGTTCAGAGACACAGGAGAAAGGTTTTGGGGAGCAGAGCTGTTATCAGCCTTCCTACAGTTTGCATCTGATTCTGTCAACAGTGAGTACATCAAACCCAGGAGCTTACAGCCACTTTTAAACATCAAAAAAGTTTTGTAAAAACATATAAATAAATAAGTAAATAAATAAATAAATAAATATCATCTAAATGAATATGAACAGAGATTATGAGTATGAAGCTACTTTATGCCTTTAAAGTTTAGCTCATATTTGAGTTAGTAAGAGCCAGAGCTCTGTTTTTGGATTCATAAGGGAATTACATCTGCCTTAGGTGGAGAAAGAGCAAGAGTTTAGCTTGTTAAGATTCCAAAATGTTCAAGTGGGGTAATTAGACTCCTAGAAAGTCACAGAATAATTTCCTGAGTTGGAAAGACCCACAAGGGTCATTGAAGTCCAACTTCTGGCCCTGCAGAGGACAACCCCAAGTCAGTCAGGCTCATCCATTTATGAAAACCTACTAGGGCATTTCTTGGGTTTAGAATCCAGGAGGTTCTGCTAGTCAGCTTAATTTAATAGAAAGATAAGAAGATCTCAGAAAGGTCTTTCTTATCCTCTATACCTGCCAGGAAGGTGTTGGTGGATCTGTGCACAGGTAGGGTTGCTGACCATAGATTCAGTGATGCATATGTAGAGTACAGAAGGCTATAGCCTACAATTAATTGGAGCTGGAAATGTGGAAAGAAAAATAGTCCATTGCTTCTCACAGCTCAGCTCATGTGATTTGAATCTGGAATGAATTAATAGACTAATCCTGTTTGTGGATCATCAGCTGCAGAGGTATTGTCAAAGAACTTGTGTCCCTATTCACTGGAACACCTGTATGTAAAGGCACATCATAATTGTTCAGGCACGCTGAATCAGATTTCTCTGTCTCAAAACAAAATAGAAAATCTAAATATATGGAATGTCCCAATCATCCTACTTATTCTTTTCCTCATCTCAACAAAGTTGCTGTTTTGGCAAACCCTTGTGAAAGCAATCCACTCTTTTCAGTTAAAAGCCATTCATATGGCAGCAAACCACCATTCTTCCCTTTATTTCATTCATTTAAACTCCAAAGATTCCCAGCTTACTTCTTGGATTTATAGCCAGCTGGCTGCTGTGTGTAACTTGAACATGTTCTGACTGTTCATGACACGTTTTTATCTCGTTTAGCCCATAATTGTCGTGTTCACTCCAGGCCACAGCTCACCTGTGGGTATTTAGCATTGACTGTGCAAGTTCCCAAAGTCATTTCCACCTCCTCGCCTCTGACAATTTGCTGTTATTAAGTCCAAAATATAGCTCAACCCCAAAACAACCACCCAAAACCCCCACCTTGGAACAGATTTGGATAAAATGAATATGTTTAAGATGGTGGGCCGTAGCTAAGCCAGCTCCTGCGGGATTAATGCCCACTTTCTGGCATTTAAAATAAACTTTGGAATGACTTTTTAACACAAGTGCTTTAATAGCAAGTGAGGAGGGGGTGGTAAGGCAGGGAAGGACATATGCACTTTTTTTTTTCCTTGATTGCTGATTTTTCCAAAGTTAGTCTGATAAGTGATACTTTTGTATTAGCAGATTTCTGCACACTTAGAAATCAAAGAAATTCAGTGGAAATGAAACGCTGAAATAGCTGCCCAAAGTTACTGAATCATCAACGAGAAGCTTCCATTCAAAGCATGAATATTGAAATTTGTTAGCATACTTGAGCTTTGTAGGAAATACAATATGTTATTATTTTTTCTTTATGCAACACCGCTGGTTGCTAAAAGCAGCAATAGAGCCATTAATTAATAGTAGTAGTCCTGGATAATGTCTTAATAAGCAATACAACATATTAAAGCACATTAATTCTTGCCAGCTATCAGGAGGAACTTTCAGATATTTGAAAGGCCCATTAGGTTTGTTTACATTATGAGTGGAAGCTGGTATGCTTTGGCAGGGGCTGAACCACACTTTAGTACTTCACTCCAATGGTGTTGAATTTCCTGACTGTCGTGCACAGTCAGTAATATATTGTCACCACTTCAGGGCAGCCTGGCTCTCCAGGACAGAGGGTACAACCCAGACCAGGGCATTCCCCAAAGCTAGGGTGTCTTTGCTGCCATAAAAACGAAAATAACTGAAATTATATGTAACAGAAGCAATTTTCCACAATGGAAAAGGTGGTCAAGGAATCAAACCCGTGCCTTCAGGTGTATTAACCTAACAGAGCTACAAAAATGTGCTGGGCTTTAAATTGCACTAACAATCTGGAAAGGATTTTCCAACTGGAGTTATGTTAAGTGTTATAATAGTGAAACCTGGGTGCTTTTTCCTTTGATCTCTCCTTGAGCTCATATAGAATAATAGGATCAAAATAAAATGCCATTTATATGAACACCTTGTTCTTTTGATCTCGGCCCCAAAAATTCTGTCTGCAGCTACAGCCTAGCAAACAGTGCATCTGCTCCTTTTAGTTGGACCTTCTAGTTATCATAACTTTTAATAAGTGGTGTCACAGCCAATTTTCTGTGCAGTTCATGAACTTAGTCGTCATTTTTGCCCTAAGAATCTTTAACTACACTTTCAGAAGAATTTAAAATAAGGTACACAGAACCTGTAAACTATTGGCTTCTGGTTGGTTGTGCATATGCATGTTGAATGTATGATTTAAGCATCTGTATGCTGCAACGTTTCAAAGTAAAAAGTTAGTTGTTCTTGGAGCACTTGGGCAAAACTGCTGAATTAGTGCAGGCTGAATGAGGGAGAATGTTTGAGTGGGAAGAACAGTTGGGGTAATGGTGATTTTCATAGGTGCTAGCTTCAGGATCCCTGCTTTTTCCATCAGGGAGGTGATGGGCCCTGTGATGTCTGGGTGGTAGCCAAGCCTTTCTCTTCATCACCCGTGTCTGCAGGAAAGAGCACAGAAGTGTTACACCTGGTAGTTGTGCATCCCTTTAGTTTTATGTTGAAGTCAGAGGGTTCATGGATGAACATGAGCACCCTTCAGCTCTTTATTCCCCAGGGCTGATGGTCAGGAACGTTCCTTTGGAAGTCATTATTGCGAGCACTTAAAGTAAAGCCACTTCCTCGTGCTCTTTCAAGTCTCTTAGTAAGATTCATTCTTCTCTTTGACTCCCCTGAAGCAGCTGAGCTGTTTATTCTGATGACTGATTGTGATCCCTGCTTTAGCTGTTGTAACCTCCAAGAGCAGAAGAGCTGGGCACGAAGCGCTGTGCCAAATGAAAGCAAATAAACCCAAGTCCTGTAGTTCACTGCTGTCATAATAGCTGCTGCCCAGGAAGAGGGATTAACAAGTGAAGAAACACTAGCTAGGAGAGATCCAGTGGCCAAGCAGAGTCTTGGGTGTCAAATGTCTCTCTCAAGCTTTGCATCCCTCTGTAATTTATATTTAGCTGCTAAGCTGGTGTGATAGAAGCAGTCAGTTTGTGAGGAACACTGCTGGGAATGTGTTCAGGCTCTTGCTGAAATGGCTGCACTTGAGCTTGTGGCACACGAGCTGTTCTCCAGCAAGTTTTTTTGCAGACTTAGTTGGCTCTCTGCACTCTATCACAAGGCAGGAGTGTTCCAGAGAGCCATAACCATGGCTATAACCTATAACCCTCTTCTTAAAAAGTAGTGCAGTGTAATTCATGGCATGCAATAAAGATGCTGGGCTGGTTTGAGCACCAGAAGCAGCGAGGATGTGTTTGTGCAGCACTGCTCTGGGATTGAGGCATCCTGCTGGGATCAGGTCCCCACGCTAATGCAGCCACTCTGCCTCCAGTCCTTCCCTAAGCAGTACACAGCTAATGTAGGAAGGTTTGCTGCTGCAGTTGTCCTAAAAGGCAGTATCTGCCCAAATCTTAATTTTAGCAGGTTATATGTCGCTATTCATCTTCCACCAGCTCTCGTTTCCTGTCCCAGGATTCAGACCTACCTTTTTGCATCAATTAAAGGAAGGTTGTGGGACTCTCTGGCCAAGGAGTTAAAAATCTACAAAGATTGGTAGTTTTCCTGCCTACAATAGGAATGTGATTGCCCTAGTTCTGTGGTTAGCATGAAACAAGTCAGCTCTGTCATGAAGTCAGTGGGGTACAAGTTAATACAAGGTAGTAAAGGAATAAAACAGCAAAGTCCACAGTCTTTTATGACAAAACCAGTATGATCCTGCTGCAATATAAGGCCCTGCTGTGAATAGTATTTTCTGATGCTTGGATAAATGCAATTTACATATATACAAAGTATATGAATAAAGTTATAAAAGTATACTTGGTATTTTACTTTTTTTTTCCCTTGAAAGTAATTTTCTATTGTTCAAACTTTCAGCTTTCACTGGTTTTGTTTCCAAAAACCCCAAAAGGAAAAGAAAATAACAAAAGTCCATAAAGGCAAAAGGGATATGTTCTCATTTCAGTTCACAGAATTTCCTGCCTTTAAACAATACAAATATATGCCCTTGGGTTTCCAACGTGCTGGAAGGATACTGAATCCTTGAAACAGATCAAATTAAAAGCAAGTCCACTATAGCAACATCAAGTTGTAGCAGCGTGTCCAATAGATCTTGACAAGAATTTGTTGAGGGGGTTTTAACCACGTTGTCAAGCCTTAGAAAATACTAAACTGTTGAATCCAGGAGTGAATAAACACTTAGAAACACCAAGTTCTAGGCTGAATTGGGCACAAGTAAAATGTGATGCTTAATTAATTGTTCCCTGTTCATTACAGGCCCCATTCAAAGCAGGTATATTAAATATAAATTGAAATGTATTCACAAACAGAGTGGACGTGGACAGTTGGTGTGCAGTTTTTACTGTCATAGGTAGCTCAGCGATGGACCATCAGCATTTTACAGAATTTCCAGTTACTGGCTCCCCAGGGATTCTTCTGGCACCCAGATGCTGAAAGCCAGATGATCAGGGGTCACAGATCAGCATCGCTGTCATCCTGATTTATACCAGAAGAAGGGAGTCCAAGGGTTTTGTGGAGTTTTTCCCCCTGTAATGACACTGCTACTAGTAGTGAAAATTAAATTAAAAATTAATATTTTTAGACCCTTTTGACAAAACCTTGATCCTTTCAGAGCAAGAGTGGAGACTTCTGGTGTTTGAGCAATGAATGAGATTGTGACCTCCTGTCAAAACTGGGATTAAACTTGGAGTTTCCTCTCGTTCACACTGCCTAGTTGATATACAAATGCTACACATTTAAACTTCAGTTGCAGTGCAAAAACAAAATGCAGATGAATATAGTAACATTTTCAAACGGACATCAAAGCCTCTGCATTAGCAGGTCCTGAGGACCAGAGCCAGTTGACTAGACCATCCAATTTGAATGCCCTGTAGCTGGGATAGCTCCACAACAGGCAAAAAATACATTTTTCTTACTATTTGAATATTGTATTATTGACTAAGTGTGGTTTAAATTTTGGTGTCTGTACAATTATTAGTTTTAATTAGTTTCCCCTAGCTTTTTTCAGTTAAGCCTTCATATGATAGCAGGCTTCATTGCTTGTTTATTTCTTGGGGTACCTGAGAAAACCTTAAATAGTTCAGGTGAAGTATGTGTTTTCCTGAGAAACGCACAGGAGTTTGCATTTGCACAGACGAGTGAATTATCAAAACCAGATGTAAGCAAGTGGAACATTTTACATAAATTTATTAAAATCATTATTTACCTGTAAGTTATAAGAAGGGCTTAGTTGCACTAGTTTGCTGCCAATATGTACTGCCAATAATCTGCCAAAAAGCAGCTTGCTGGCAAAATCCCTGAAATGGTTTGCTTATGATTGCACAGAACGTTACAACCCCGAGTCAAATGAAAACCTACTATAAACGAACTCTTTGATGGTGGATTCGCTGGAATATGGTATTGATATATGGTGTACAGTTTATATGGATTATGTATACTGTGCAAGAAATATGGATATCTATTAAGGGTAACATGATATGTAATCGGTTAGGACAGTTATTGTTTTCAGTGTTTGCTAGGAATAAGATCACAGGGTGACTGCTCAGTTCTGAAATACAGATTATTCCCGTGCTGCCCAAAGCACCAGCAGGCCATTTCTCCAATTAATACAGAAAGGCTATTGAAAATGTAAAATATCTGACATCTATACAGAGTAATTTTAAAGGCAACTTTACTTCTAGGAACAATTTATACATTACATAAACTTATATTTTTCATCCAAGTATCATTTCGAGAATAGCAAGCCTAAATATTGGCGGCCATGGGGAAACGTAATATTACGATAATGTTCTTTGGTGCGGTTTGGAAGGTTTTAGGAAACATTTGGAAGTATTTTTCTCATAAAGTCACTTAACTATTGAAGTGTTATGATAGCACTCCCTTCTGCATTGCGTATGTTGCAAAGCAGCCTGGTTAAAGGGGACATTCATCCCGTAGATCCTGATTAGAAGTAGTTCCACAAAACAGGAAATTACATGTTATGGGATCCTGGTTTTAGTTTAATTAAAAGAAAAAAAATATTTCAGGTGTGATATCAGTTTTCAAACACCCATTTCCGGTTGTGTTTAGGAAGAGGAGAGGCTGTATTGTGTAGAACTCTTCACGAAATTTGCATTCTCTACATAAGCACTTGACAACTGAGCTAGTTTTTTTCTCTTTAAGGAAACACTAATGAACATGACCAATCCTTAAGAATCCTACAGAGCCTTAAAAACATTGCAGTTCTCAGAAGCCTAACTTTTTTTCCCCATAGTGCAATTCATTCTTTTGAACTTCTGCAGAAGCAGAACTTAAGTCAACAATTTCTACATTTCTGGTAGTTGTTATCAAGAGGACTCTTATGGCTCCAAAAGTTACTTTGTGGTGTCGGTGCAGCAGATCTACATGGTCATAGTGTTTAATTATAGAGAAAATTACTTTTTTTTCTGAACTCTGAATTAATCCATGTATTCATATCTTGCACAAAAAAACACATAAGTTATTTTCACCTGCACTATAAAATATGTATTTTAGTTCATTACCATCTTTCTGAGGAGTTCTTAAATTATCATCATTCCATTTGTGGAGAATGATGGGCATAGAAATTAAAACTGCACAGATTCTTGTATTTAGTGTGAAAGGATTTCAGGGAATTGAAGACGTGAAGTCAGAAATAATATATTTAGGGTCAAACTCAGTCTCATTTGATGTCAAAGAGAACTTTGCCTTTCACTTTGCCTGTTTCACTGCAGGCTGGTGTTTTGCATGGATTTTGGGGAATAATTTTTGACACACTGGCACTGAGTGCCCAGAGAAGCTGTGGCTGCCCCATCCCTGGAAGTGTCCAAGGCCAGGCTGGAGCAGCCTGGTCTAGTGGAAGGTGTCTCTGCCCATGACAGGAAGCTGGAACTTTGCTTTGAGGTCCCTTTTAACCTATTCTGTGGTTCTGTGAATGAGAGTTGAAGAACGCTTTCGTTAAAATCCTGGTCCTCTGGGATGTGGGCTTTACAGTGCACCGGGAGCAGGGTTCTTCATGTTAGAAATTCAAATGTAATATTGAGGGGAAAAGTTAAAACATCAGTTTGAGCATCCTCCTTAGATTGACCTGCAGATATGACATCTTAGAGCATTAAAAAATAGGAGTGTTGTTGAATTAGAGTTAAATAGATTGGAAAGAAAAGTGTAAATGTTAATTAGAAGTGGACATTTTTGGCAGTGTCAAATGTAGATGTTGGATATTGAGGGACTTCACTCAGAAATTATTTGGAAAAATAGGTGGAAGTTACAATTTGAGGAAAGAGACTTGTCATGTTGGCTTTTTCTCTTTACTGTTGGGATCTCTCTTGCTTTCCTCATCTTCCTTCCCCACTCGAATGGACCAAGTTTAGTCCAAGCCAAGTGCCCGTGGTTGGTCTGGATCCAGCCTCTCTTCTCCAGGACCACCTTTGGATCCTGCCTGCTCATCAGGCACCCACTGGAGTGTCAAGGTTGTTGCATTCAGCTGCCTTTTTACTAAAAGAGCATTATTTTGGCTGTTTTGTCTGATGTAAGTCAGACCTTGTGATATCCTTCCCTGGTTTATCTGTTGTCTAAGTTATGCACCAATTCTTCTCTCTGGCCAGGAAGAAAGGTGTCCTGGTCAGCTTTAGCTCTCTCCCATGCTGTTGCTGTTTAATGTCTGCATGTGAAAACTCCATTCTTTACCTTTGGTGAGAGTTAAAATTTGACTGGATGAGGCTCTTGAGCAACCTGTCCAGCTCAATGGGCCTTCCAACCTCAGTGGTTCCCTGAGTTTCTCCTCTGCCATGGAAAAGAGAAGATAATGGTCACACCTGAAATAATATTTCATATTTGTACATCTTGCAGTTTGCAAGCAGGGAAATCAGTGTAAACCATACTTATTGTGCCCAGGAAAAGACACATTCTGCTGTGGGAAGACGAGCTGAGCTGCAGACCTTGGATTTTCTTCCGCGATGCCCTTCCCAGTGCTTAATCTTGGCTCTGTTCAGTTTTCTTTCTGTTCTCTCTCTTTGCTCCTAATCCTTGTCCATGCTTATAAGCCCCTAATATTTATATGGCATTATCTGTGTTAGAGATTACTGCTGACAAGTAATCTCTTCCCTCTTCTGAATGAAGAATTACAGCCATTGCTGAAGATCAGAAAGTGAAATTAGATCCCTGAAAGTATGTGACAACTTCAATAAACCCTAATATCAAATTCCCTGAATACTGGGGATCTTCTTTCAAGCTTTTGGGTTTGAACTGTAGTACAGCTTCAGGACACCTGACAACACTCAGCAACATTTTTTTTGCTGTAGGGCAAAATGTGACAGTAGTTGCAAAGAAAAAAAAAAATTAAAAATTAACTATGACTATTCTCCCAGTTTTGTAATTTCTTGCAATCTTTTGAGAAGTAGCTAAATATAAACAGCATCAGTTTTGCTGTTATCAGCTGACTGATAATATTAAAGATAAAAATACAAATGTATGATTTTATATATAAATAAGTCAAGTATATACTAATGAAGTTGCTGTCTGTTCCAGTTTGACACCCAAAAATCTGCTTTCTTTTTTTTTTTTTTTTTCTAATTTATTTTTTTGAATAGAATCAGAAAAATTCTTGAGTTTTGAAAAAACAGCTTTGGTATTTGTGCAGTGCTTGGTCAGTAATATGTCTGCATGGCTTGGAGCAACCTGCTGTAGTGGGAGGTGTCCCTGCCCATGGCAGGAGGACTGGAATGGGATAATCATTAAAGTCCCTTCCAACCCAGATCATCCCATAATTCTGTTATGTTTAAACTTTTTCATGGCAATATTAAAAAAAAAAAAAAATCCATTGCACTTTCGGACCTCTAACTTTGCACCCAAATGTAACTACACTTACAGTAGGGCCAATTTTTAATAATTTTTTTTTTTATTTATTAATTCCTTCCATCCTTACAATCTCTTGAAGAAGTTGTGTAATTTGGTCTGACCTAAAACAGCACTCCAGTTCATCTTTCTAATGTGGTTTCTATTCATCAAATGGTGACATCATGGCCCTTCCATCCTTTTTTTTGTTGTGTTTTTATAAAATTGTGCACAAAGTGACTCTTGGTGCCATGGAAAAGAAACCAATCTCCATAAATAACTTTTCATTAGGGCAAATAAAGTGCTGTGAATAAACACATACGGTGGAACATGGCAACATATTACAAAAAAGAAACGTGTGTGGGTAAAACACATGTCTGCTTCAAGGAAAAGTACATGTATTTCCTCAGAGTGGGGTTTCATGGCATAAATTAAAAGAAAATCTATAATATATAGGTTGCGAATTAAAAAAAATCTGTTAGTCACAGTAGCAAATATTTAGATTGAAACTCTGAATTTCAGGATATTGAATTTTTATTACATATGAACTTAGTTTAATATTTAAGCCATCTTTTTAACTAAACATCTAGACCCAGTATGCAAAAAGGGAAAGTTTTCAAGGCTTACTCTTTGTAGAGCCCTCATAAAGTTTTAAAATTGACTGTTCAATGTGTTGGAGAGCCTCAAAAATCTGAATAAATAAAGGAAATTTGAAAACAAGTTGCGATACTAAAATTAGATATCTAAGTCCTCACTGTTTGTTCTGAACTTTCAGTGTTTAAATATATATGAGTTATGCATAAAAGTAAAACATTTTGCATGTTTTTTTAAATATAAGGGACAGTACCTTGTGGAATCTGTTGAAAGTGTTAATATTTGTAAGCTTTGATGATAATTCTTTTTCTGGAAAGTTTCACATGTTCAAGAGTTCACTACAACAAGTTAGTAATAATAATAAAATGCTTCTCCCGTATTTAAAATAGAATGTTGTGGCGTTTTTCTTGCGTGACTGGTGTGTTTTGTAACTAAGATTGAGAAAAATGGTGTGTCCTTCTCAGGAATTAAATCCCACTTCTCTTCTGTGGTAGCTCGCTAGGTGGTTTTATAGAATCGTGGAGTAGTTTGGGTTGGAAAGGACCTTAAAGATAATTTCATTCCTCCCTCTGCCATGGGCAGGGACACCTTCCACTATCCCAGGTTTCTCCAAGCCCTGTCCAACCTGGCCTTGAACACTTCCTGGGATGGGGCAGCCACAGCTTCTCTGGGCACCCTGTGCCAGTATTTCATCACCTTCCTCATAAAAAACATAAAAATTTAAAACATTCTTTCTTATATCTAGTCTTTCAAGCCTGTGTCTGCCCCTGCTCCAGTCTTGTTTCTCCATAACCATCACGGTGATATAGAAGCTCTTGATGTTTTAAATTACCGAGACCTGGGCAAGTACTGGAAGGAGAGATACCTCTGGAAGGTGGCAGAAAAGAAGAATTAATGTGAGTCTGGAGGAACAAAAATGTTCTGGAGAAACTGTAAACACAAAAAATGCACTAACTAGACATTGTCTTTTCCCAGCATGCTTCTGGGAAATGCACATGAACAGGTTTAGATGACTTTGTGTTGTTATTAGTTTATTTTCAGGTCATTTATTTAAGTGTCATAAAGAACATTAGCTGGTGGTTAGGGACTCCAATATCCATTATATCATTCCAATCATGTGGACAAGTTTATACTACACATGATTTACAACGGCCTTTCCGCTGTAGAAATTGTTCTCTTCAGGTACAAGGTTTTATTCGTGGTTGTATTTAGCAAAATCCAAGTGGCTGAGCACAGAGACGTCTTCCAATCAAAGTCCAAAAATTAATGCCTTCCCACGAACACCATGGATTGCAGCAAGAGCTGTTTATGGCTCTCTGCCTACATCTTTTATCATGTCTCCACTGTTGTTAGTAAAATATACAGAACTACTTTATGCCAAAACAATGGAAGTTAATGCAGATAACTTGTTCCAAAGTTAACCATCAAATAAATCTCTCGCTCTTTTTATTTTTTTTTAAACTGTTAAGTGAAATGGTGTTCTAAAACTTTTAAAAATTGTCAAGATGATGAATACTGTGTGTGTAATACAAGTAAATACCACGGAATTGATTGCACACACATGTCTTAAATAAAAGATATTAAAGAGTATATTCCAGCGAGAAATCGGTGGAGTTTTATCTAATATTATTAGGAATTCTGCAATGATGGATCAGATTTATAAGGGTTGAAAACTAAGGAGGAAGCCTGTTCAGAAACAGAAATGGTGCAGTGAGTGGATGGCTGGCCAGGAGATTAAAGACAGGCAGGGGGATACAGCCTGCCTAGGTAGTCTGACCTCTCACACCTCAAGCAATTTGTCTTAACAGCAGAGATTTTTCAAAATACCTTAGTTAAATTTGGGTTGGTAAATCAGTCCTTTCAATGCAGTTACAACTTGGTGGTTTAGGGAAAATCCCTTAACCTGTTTCTCCTTCAGCTTTTCCCATGTGTAAATATTTAAAAGTACATCCTGAGGGGACTACATCTGTACTTCAGAGGAGCCACCACCAGCCAGTTTTAGGTCTATGACCAAAGGCTGAGGGAATTGGGATTGTTCAGCCTGGAGTGGAGAAGGCTCCATGGAGACCTTAGAGCTCTTCCATTGTCTAAAGGGGCTTCAGGAGATCTGGAGAGGGACTTTGGGCAAGGGATGGAGGGACAGGACAAGGGAGAATGGTTTCGACTGGCAGAGGGCAGGGTTAGATGGGGTATTGGGAAGAAATTCTTCACTGTGAGGGTGGGAGCCCCTGGCACAGGGTGCCCAGAGAAGCTGCGGCTGCCCCTGGATACCTGGAAGTGTCCAAGGCCAGGTTGGACGGGGCTTGGAGCAGCCTGGGATAGTGGAAGGTGTCCCTGCCCATGGCAAGGGGCTTGGAATGAGATGTTTTTTAAGGTCCCTTCCAACACAAATCATGATTCCATGATTTCGTATATGGAATTCAGTCATACCAAATTTGTATTTCTAAACTCAGAGAATCTGAGGCTGGCTAAGGCAGTGAGATGGGAATGGTTTAATTCAGGCTCATTTGGGAACCTGGCGAATTTGTAACACAGGTGATGGATTTGGATGAGGATGTTTAATGTGATTGAACTTTTTCTGGTTGTATCTTCAGAGCAGCTCCAAAAAGTGATGGTGAGCAGTAGGAAAAAAAGGCAAATCTCAAAGGTGATTTAGTCAGTGGCTTGAAAATGCAGTTTATTGTAGATAAAACAAAAATTATATGCCAAGGAACAGGAAGCCAAATCAAAGAATACACATTACATGGAGTAGTTATGCAGTGTACTGACTTGGGAAAGGAGATTTAGGGGTTTGAAGGAAAATCCTCAAAGCGATTAATCAAGAGAACAACTGCAGTAAAGCACACATAGTCTATGTGTGTTTGTATTTCAGTAGTGATTTTGATGAAAAAGTGTCTGTTTCCATTTAAAGGTGCTCCATTGCAAGGTAAGGTGAATGATTCTCGTTTTCAGGAATATTTGTTTTGACAGAGAGGGAAGGGAGTGGTTTGTTCTCAGCCCAGAAAGGAGCTGTGATGCAATAAAACTCTGAAGAACTGTGGAGGAGGTTGATAAAGTGGAGCAAGTGTTGGCTTTAGTAAATGGTTTAATGAACAATGTCTGTAAACATTTGGAAATTAAAAGGAAATGAAAAATTTAAATGTCTCTACTTATCTGGGAGAACCATAATCACACTGAAAGGCATGTGAATAAATAATATGTGGGTAAATTAACTTGAGGTATAGGCAGCTGTTTAGACTGAGGAACCTATGGTGGCCATGCTTGGAGTCCTACCCATGTTAATTTAGAAGGGTCATGGTCGAATGAAGGAGCTTCTCTTAAGTGTTTCCTGGGGAAGGTCTGTAATTCTTTACTACTTTAATTCAAATAGTAAAACTGGATCTGGTTAAAACATTAAATTTCATATATTAAAAATTAAGAGTTCTGTTGATTCCATGTAGCTGTTCAAGTGCATCCTGCTGTTGAGAAGGGGTTTCTGCAGCATGGACATCAGGTGGAAGAGCCTTGGTGTCTGATGCTGTCTGTGGCACCTCAGGAAGGTCATGAGTAGCCCTGCCTGAGTTTCCCCATCTTAGTGTTCACTACTCACACCTGTGAAAAACCACAGTGGTTTTATCCTGTGCGTGGATGGATTTTTTTTGTAAATTGTAATTAATTGTTTTCAGTTGGTCACTACAGAAACTGCAGAATTATTAAGGTTTGGGAAAGACCCCTGAGATCATCAAATCCAGCCTTTGACCAATCATCCCCTTGCCAACCAGACCATGGCCCAAAGTGCCACGTCCAGTCATTTAGTGATCACCTTCAGGGTTGGTGACATCACCACATCCTTGGGCAGTCCATTCTAATGCTTAACAATCCTTTCCATGAAGAAATTCTTCCTGATGTCCGACCTGAACCTCCTCTGGCACAGCTTGCGGCCATGTCCTCTTGTCTTGTTGCTGTTCCTTGGGAGAAGAGGCTGATCCCCACCCAGCTCCATCCACCTTTCAGATAGTTGTAAAGAGCTACAAGGCCTCTACAACTAGGATTAAGGATTGCTACCAATCTGAGAGGTAATCCTGGCAAAAATTCCAAGACTTTTCTGGCAGAGTTGCCCTCTTTACTTCCAGAGGTGTTTGCATTGTTTTATTTTAGCAGGCATATAGGTTTATTCTCCCTGTTGATGCGTGTGTCATTAGGGAATGCATTGTTTTATCTCACAGGCACCATATTCACTAAAATCTATATAAAGTGTATCATTTCCAGAATCCATGTTGTTGTTTAGATGGGTGTAAAATATCAACCATGTTTTACCTTCTAATTTACTATTATTTAATTAGTTGTCAGGTGAAACTTTAATCCAGCATAAACACAACACAGATTTTTTTTTTTTTCTTTTTCCTCACAGGTTCATGCCAGAGCATAAACTTGCCCGTTTGGAAAAGGTAATTGGTGTTAAAAGGAATGGAGATGCTTATCAGTCGGAGGGGCTGCCTGGCCAGCAGGAGAGCAGAGCTGTAATGAAAACCAGTGATGCACACCCTGAGTCTGGACTTTGTGAGCCGCAGCCTGGACTCTGCACCACACAGCACGAGGGGCTGCCCTCCCCACCAGCAGCCCCAGTCCAGGCTGAAGCACCAGAAAGTACAAATCCTTGTCAAGGGGAAGATAAGCAACGCCTGACTTTTAACCTCTCTCGTATCTTGAGTGGACTGGACTATCAGCAAAGACCTCTGCACATTGCCTGGCCCCACAGGTGG
>VZRO01004341.1:291259-308759 GCA_013397915.1 Daphoenositta chrysoptera
ATGATGTTATCTTGCAGAATGGACTCTGCTGGGATAATTTTATGATAAAACACTTTTTTCAAATGCCACTGGGTCCAGGCAGGCATTTACTAGCTACGGGGGCAGCAATCAGTTTCTTCAAAATTTACTGTTCTAAGCCCATTAGAGTTCCAGCGCAGCAAGGCTCTCGATGGAAATCGAAAGCGCCTGCCTTCGTCTGAGGATGCTGCATGCAAATCTTCCGGGCTGAACTCCTAGCCTTTAGTGTTAGGATCCTTTAGCAACTGGTTTATGTAAATTCACTCAACAAAAGGGACGATTTATTTTTAATTGATGAATATGAATTAGAAAATTAAGACACTGGGCTAGCATTTGCTGAACAGACGAGCATCCTCAGCCCGCGGCCCAGGCACAGGTGAAAACAAGGGGCTGGAGCAGCCCCTTTGCCAGGCAGAGTAGCCAAAAATAAGCACTCATTGCCTTTTTAGAGGCAAAGGCATTGCGTGCCTTTTTCAGGCATCAGCAGTTAAAAGCATCCCCTTCTTGGGCCTAGCGCGAGGCTCTCTGTAAAGAGCACTAATTTTAGCCAAGTGTTGTAATGTGCGAGGGGGTTTTTGTGTGTCAGACATTGGCAGTGGGATCCTGCTTGTCTTCCAGCACTAAGCACTCGCAGATATTGTCCTATACAATAATACTTAACGACCATTGTCTACCATGATGATTTACATGTGGTTTTCATTTTGGGGAGAAAAAAATGTAGGAAAGGAAGAATTTTTTTTTTTTTTTTTTTTTAATGTTCCTGTGTTCCCCCTTCACCTAGCACAAAAACCCTTTGGCTAAACTATAAAAAAATAACCTTTGTGAAGCCATGCTGCTGTTAGAGAAAGCCTCTCTAAACGAAGTGATGGTGACCTCATTGTGCTGGTGAGTCCCGGGGACCGCCAGCACCCTGAAATACGGTGTTAGCCCCAACACTTCTTCCACTGCCCGCTTGGAACCACGTCCAAATCCAAGGTGCCATTCTCTAGCAGACATGTCCTCACTTTGAAGCAGTGTTAAAATGTCTCTGCATGAGAAGAGGTGCTCTGATGGACGCCTGCCCCTTCCCTCCGTCCCCCTCGAGCCTGAGCCTGACAAGAATTGCAGTGTGCAACCTCTGCCCACAGCAGATAAATAACTGACAGTATTTTAGCAGAGTCACAAGGTTCTCCACAGAGTAATTTGTTTTCTGCTTCCTCACCAGGCCTTTAATGTTTTCTTATAAACATCTATAGCAAGGCCCTGCTAACAGGAATGACTTATGGCCAAGGATGTGGATAAAAGGCGACGATGGTTTCTGAGCTGCAAGGGCTATGCCAAGGAATTACTCTTTCCTTTGTGTAAATGGGCTTTGATGGAAACAGAGGGCAAAATTCTGGTGATTGATGGACAAGCTTCACACATTTGATCAAAGCTTTGTGGTGTCCCACAGGTTTCCATTGCAGTGTGATAAAATGTCTGTTTAGAATCATAGAATACTTTAGGTTGGAAAATATTTCTAAGATCACCAATTCCCACCATAAATCATCATGTCCAAGTATACTGGACCTGTTGGAGCAAGTCCAGAGGAGACCATGAGGATTGAGCATGTCTCCTATGGGGAAGGGCTGAGAGAACAGGGATTGTTCAGCCTGGAGAAGGCTTCAGGGAGACCTTAGAGCCCTTCCAGTACCCAGCAGGGCTCCAAGAGAGCTGGAGAGGGACTTTGGGCAAGGGCATGGAGTGACAGGATGAGGGGGAATGGCTTCAGCTGGCAGAGGGCAGGGTTAGGTGGGATACTGGGGTGAAATTGTTCACTGTGAGGGTGCTGAGGTCCTGGCACAGAGTGCCCAGAGAAGCTGTGGCTGCCTCATCCCTGGAATTGTCCAAGGCCAGGTTGGATGGTGCTTGGAGCAACCTAGGATAGTGGGAGGTGTCCCTGCCCATGTCAGGAGGGTCAGAACTAGATGTTTCTAAGGTCCCTTCCAACCCAAACCATTCCCTGATTCTCTGATACTTGGTGAAGGATGAGTGTATTAGGAAGATGACAGTGACCAGTGTGGTGTGATCCTTGTCTCTCCCCCAGAACTACCCCACCCGCATTTATACATCCATTATTCCCTCTCATTCACCCAAACCTTATGCTTTTTCTTTTTCCCTGTGTGTTCTGTATCATCTAAGCAGTTAAAGATTTGATAAGAGAAAGTTGTCAGAAATCAATTCTTCTTCCCCTAATTGCATGGGTGTGCTAAAAGATCACACGGGGAATCTGCAAGAATTTACACACACTTGCAAACAAATAGCTGCTGTCAATTCACATGGAAGATCAGATAAGGCCATTATCTCATGTCAAACCTACCAGTGTGTGACAAGAGCGTGGGGAAGGATCTGGGGCAGGAGATATGGCAGCAGGAGGAACAGTGGTGGAAGTCATGATGAGTAAATTCAGAAGGAAAAAACACCACAAATCTAGATTGCAAAAATTATCTGAAGATTTCTCCTCTGAGGGAAACCGGTGTGTACAGAGATAGTCCTGTGCCCAGTTATCTGGTTTTAATGTAGAGTATCATGAAGAAATGAGTGCGTGGAGGACAGGTTGTGCTGTACCCACATGTGGCTGCCCAACGTGAGGCCCTGGTCCCCTTTATCCAGGAACAAGTGCTTGGAAAGGGCTTGTCCCAGGTGGGGACACGTGTTGTGC
This sequence comes from Daphoenositta chrysoptera, assembly GCA_013397915.1. NCBI lineage: Eukaryota > Metazoa > Chordata > Aves > Passeriformes > Daphoenositta > Daphoenositta chrysoptera. Next base: position 293,958 of record VZRO01004341.1, read on the forward strand.
CTTTTGTGGTGGGACAGTTCTTCATCAGTGAGCTGAGCATAAGTTCTCTGCAAACTGATTGAGAGAGGAGCCTGGAAAGGGATTTTTAATAGTATTTTGTATTTATTTTATATACATNTAACATTTTATATATATATATATATATTAAAACCAAGTCTTGAATAGTAACTTGTTCTCTTGGCAGCACAATGCAAGATTTGTGTAGTCACTGTTTAAACTCACAAATGAAAACTATTTCCTACAGAGATACTTGAGAATACAGTGACTCATATTTTCCTCACGCTGTTGAATATTTTGGATCAAAGCTTATCCCATCAAGATGCAGGTGTGGCAAGACAGCAAACCAGGAAAGATATCCATCTAGAAATCAGATTTGAGTACCCAGAAATGCCACTAGGCTCAACAGGCATCCTCAGTGTTGTGAAGAGCCTGCAGAGAACAAGTAGATGTGGTGAATAAATAAGGCAGACTGAAGACAAAGGCTCAAAATACAAGGGTTTGTTTATACAGTGTTAACTAGAAGGTACCAGGTAGGATAAAAAGCCCATAGAATGTAAAAAAACAAGTTCAAAATGGGAACTTCTGAGTAGCGTCTAAGAAAACGGCGCTCACTGGAGCAGTGATGCTGATGGCATGTGGTGGATGAACCTCTGCCATGAACATGTGGAGACATTCATGTAGAAGCTGGCACCCTTCCTTTTTACACTCTTGAAAATAGTCTAACTTCACATTCATGAAAGCTGGAGTTAAGTTCGGGAGCAGATACTACTTTTTTAGAGTCACTGAGTGATTTAGGTTGGAAAAGACCTCTTGAGGATCATCAAGTCCAACCATTCCCTCAGCACTACCAAGCCCACCACCATCCCATCTCCCCAAGTATCAGATCCACATGACTTTTAAATCCCTCCAGGGATGGGGACTCAAACAAATAAATAAGAAAGTTAATGAAATAATTTGAGAAGTTCAGCCTTAAATGGAAAGGCAGTTTGGAAATGCCCATTCTTTGGCTGTTCATTCAGTGATGTCCAATCTTGAAATGTCTTCCTGCAGCAAGGGAATCTGGGGCACTGAGCCCTCCAGTGGAAGATGTGTTATTCCTTGATCACTGTTTTTAAGAGCTTGTAGAAAAGTCCAGCATGTGCTGAAGGTGTGAAAGTTCTGCTATCGTGGAAATCTCAGCATCAATTTTTTCCTCATTCTTACAATATGTTTTCTCGAAGGGCTATAGGCAGCTTATAGTCCAGAGAAGAAAACATCTCTAATTTTGATAATGGCAAAAAAAGATCCTTTGCATTCTTCAGCTGAGAAGTCAGATAGAATTTTGAGTAGTTTGTTGTGTTTATAGGATAGGCAGAGCCTCAAGTAAGTGTTCCAAGAGCAATAACTGGTCTTGTGAGCATCTCTTAAGTTTCCTTCCTACCTGCTCCCTGACTGAGATGTAAGTAACTAGAGACTCAGAAATACCATCTTCTACTCACAAACTAAACAAAAACCCACAGTTTTGAAAATTTTAAGACAAACACTTCATGCTGTGATAGAATGGCAGGAATTAAGTGAGGACTGTAACGTTGACCGGTGAGGCACTGAGACAGCACAAGAGGAAATGGCCTTAAGTTCTGCCAGGGAGGTTTAGGTTGGAAATTAGGAAAAGAATCTTCACCCAAAGGGCTGTCAAGCTCTGGCAGAGGCTGCCCAGGGCAGTGGTGGAGTCCCCATCCCTGGAGGGATTTAAAAACTGTGTGAGTGTGGCCCCTGGGGACATGGGTTGGTGGTGGCTTTGACAGTGCTGGGAGAATGGTTGGACTCAAGGACTTTTGAGGGCTCTTCTGACCTAAATGATTCTGTAATTCTCTGATCTTTTAGCTTTCCAAAAAATCGCATGTTTGCCAATCTTGCAGAAAGATCCACAGAGGGCAGTGAAGGTGTTTGGGTTTGAGTGGTGTTTTTTCTGCCCTGGTTTCAATTGCCTGGGCTCCTGATTAATCGTTGAAGCAACGTTCACTCCGTTGGCATCAGCAGTGTACAAAAGGAGAGGGGAACTATCTCAGAAATACAAAGAGCTGAGATATTTTGTGATCTCTTCCCACTCAAATGTATCCTTCAAATCGCATTCCCTCAGTCGAGGGAAATAATTTCAGTTACCCTGGTCACAGTAGAAAGCAGCCCTCTTTTTGAATGCCTTTTTTCATTAATGTAGATATGTTTCTGAGATGAGAAACGATGTTTCTTCTAATTACGGTTACATGTAGTTAATTTCCTTTTTTTAAAAGCTCAGTGTGAAAGGCAGTTTCCTTTAAAAAGGGAGGGGGGAAGAAAAAAGTGATACAGCTGATGTTCCTGTTGCCTTAGCAACAGATTTATTTATTAGGGTCTGAAATGACATGAGTTAATATACCACATACCTGCTGATCGGCAAACTCTCCTATTTCAGCTCCAGTTGACAATTAAGTCCTGGACAGCTACAGCCAGGGGTTAATGTTACTCATTAGGAGAACTAGGTCATTACTGGGAAATCAAGGCACTTAAGGCAGCATGGATAAAATACAAAATTCAACATCTCAAGGAGTGAGGGGTTTTATGTTAATTAACCTTATTTTCCTTTCATTAAAAAAAAATCTTTCATATATGCATATGACAGTGGATCAATTAATTGGGAAAGGAAGAAAAAAGAAGTAAGCTGTAGTTTACTTTCCTCTCCTAGTTGTCTTCATTTCCTTTGGAAGGGTTTCATTATTTTATGGAAAATTCTTATGTCTATATGATGAGTAAAAAGGGTATTAAAATTAAGAAGGGAATCATCATGGAAATCAGCTTTACCACAAGGGAATGAGCAAATAAAAGCCTTGGAAATGAAAATAAATAAGCTTTGCTAATACCTCACCTAAGGAGCAGAATATAAGCCCATCAGAGCTTGGAGATATTTAGAGGTACTTCTTTGCTTCTTTATTAAGCAGTTACATAGTTATTTGACCTTCAGAAACCGAAACTTTAGAGAACTAATTCAAGTTGTTGGCAAATATTCTATTTACAGGAAGCTGATCAGTGGCGTAGCCAACAGTAACTCCTGTAGTTAGTAATTGGCTTCTGATTTCCAGGAAAATTAAATATATTCTCTGAAAGTTTTATTAAGATATCTGAGTGGGAGTTTTAACTTGATAAGTCAGAAGTGATTTAATAAAGCTCTCCTGAAAGCCTTTATTTACTAACTTTTAGCAGGCTTCATTCTGATACTGGAGAACTTAATAGGCTGAAAAAGAATCGCATTAAAATGAAACTTATTTTTTTACTCACTGCTACTCCAAATACACTTGGTTCTTTCACTTCTACTAAGCACTCTACTTTCTTTTCTGTATTTAAGCTCTGTGGCCCAATTCTGCTTCTTATTGCATTTAGACCAATTTGGTGTAAAGCCTCCCTCTGTTCCTGTGAAGTCAAGGCTGAAGCAGCAACTTACCTGGGCTGCATCAGTGATCCATTGTAGACCACTGTTCACTGAAACAAAAGCAAAATACAAGCCCCAAGAGTGTTTTTCAGCTGCATGGGGTGGTTTTACATTCTGACGCACCTGTTTTCTTAATTATAATAAAAATGTTAATTAACACCACGATTCTGCCTGAAATATGACCCAGAAGCTTTCCTTCAAGGCCGTGTGGGATTGGGTTTGCAGCAACATGGTCTTGTGGAAGGTGTCCCTGCCCATGGCAGGGGGTTGACATGAGATGAGCTTTAAAGCCCCTTCCCACCCAAACCATTCCATCATTCTGTGATGCTGTGATTCCCTCTGTGCTATCCAGATGCTCACAAAGCAGCCGCTTCAGTGCCATCCTCCAGAGCCTGTTACAATAAATGCTTTAGCCATGGTTGAAAAACTGATTTTGAGTTAATGTAAGGCTACAACTGCATCACCTGGACAGTTGAAGATTATTTGAAGATGCATCACAGTTTGCCCAAACAGCTCCAGGAAGCTTGGTTCTCCCTTTTCCCAGGACAGGAAATTCATTTTATGGTGGGTTTTTTTTTGTTTTTTTTTTTCCTCCTATATAGTTGTGAAACCCAAGTCTTTGAGCAGAAGCACATGTGAACAATGGGATTGAGGAGTCCTCTCAAGGCTTTTCCACCTATGGCTCTCAAAGCAATCCTTTTCTACTCCATTCAACTAATTTGGTTTTGGCGTTTTAAACCTCATCCTTCTATCTTTGCTAAGCTCAGTTCCCTGAGCATCTCCTCATACATAGTCTTGTGCAGCAAATTTTCATCTCCCTCTTATCTAGTTCCTCAGCCTTTCTCTGTCTCCATCACTTTGCTCCCTGTCTCTGCAAGGAACTTTCTGCAACATATCCAAGATACAGTTTGCAGTTTTACTAGGTGTTTTCCTTGTGTTTGTGCTTTTTTTTCATCTTGTTCTTCATATGGTCTGGAAAATTTTGGACAGGATTTTTCTAGAAGATTATAGTCCAAGATAAGCCTCAGTTTTGGGAAACACCATAGGCAAGGACACAAGAGGTTTTGTAATAAAAAGTCCCAGGCAAACTTAGCAGATGGTGCCACCAGCTCCCTTTGTAAGTCGCAGCACCCTGAACCAAAGTATGGGAATAACCTTCAAGAGACAAAAATCAAATATTTCATAAGCAAGCGATCTAATATTTCTCCTTATTTTCACCAGTAATAACAGGGTTATGTTTCTTCCTTCAAAGCTCTTTTTAATTAGTTTCCTCTTCTTACCCCACTGCAACTGTTCAACTCTATTCTCTTTCCCTTGTTCTCCTCCCTGCTCACCTTTTTTCCATATTTTCATGCTTTTTTTTCCCCCTCCCTGTGTCCTCTAATCGCTGCTTTTTCTCAGCTGTGTTTGTGCAAACCTGACTCAATGCAATGAGTTGATTCCTCATTCTGAAAGCAGTGAGATTTGGAGGTACTTTAATCTTGTTGAATAATGAGTTTCAAGCCTTGGTGCCAAGAAAGTTCCTGGTTGGAAGCTTGTTTCTTGGAGATCCCAAAAGGATGAGTTATCTAGGGTACCTGAGCTAATTCCTCTTGGGGTATTACTCAGTAAAGACCAGGATGTACTTTTCGACCCAGGCAGGGCATCTGGTGGAGTTTTAAGTAGTTGTAGCTTGGTCTTGTGAATCCACCATGGAAATCAGAGAAGGGCCACAGGGTCTTTTATGGCAGGATCACCATTCCCAGGAAGACCTGTAGTAATGTAGTTTTTATGTAGTCATTTATGTATTAATTTATATTTATATACATTTTCTATTCTTTCAAGGAACCACTTGAGTAGACTGTTATCCACTTATTACCATATTCATATCAATCTTATGATTGCCATGACATGACTTTTTTACAGTATTTTATAGTTGAATTGCAGTAGGGTATGTTGTGTATGGTTATCAGAGATGTCAGGGTCACTCAGATATTTTATGTCATCCCAACAACAGGAAAACCTTTTCTTATGTTACCTTTGGAATGCTAAAGGAAGTTTTGTTTTTTGTTTTTTGTTTTTTTTTTTTAATAAACTCTTTGGGGTAGTCCATAGCAGTTACAGGGTTTTGTTGCAAATTGAAATAAAATGTTGTTTGTTTGTTTTTTATCTGAATGCTCCACTTGGGAACAGCCAGGCTGGCCAAGCTGGAGTAAAAGAAATGAAAGGCACTGGAATGAAAGTGCATTGATTTTTACACCAAGGTAACTGAGACCAAATGCTGGTCTTTGTCTTCAAAGCTTAATCTCCCTTTAGGAAATAAGCAGGAGGCTCCATGACTGATGCTGATCCTGAGGTTTCTTTGGTTAGGGGACGTGCAATATTTTATTTTGAGTTTTTTCTTCACGAGTTGTGAGGGGAGAAGAAGAATCTAAACAATAAACTCCCAAGGTTCTTTCTTGTTTCTTTTTTTTATGAATCTCTTGTAGATAACAGGAGATAGGAGAAAATGCTTTTCCAGCGTAAAGCAAAATGCCACCCATTTTTCTCAGGCCAGCAATTTGAACAAATCAGAGGGTAAAATACACACTCCTCACTGTAAATACGTCATGGGCTCTAATAGAAAATAAAACACTGTATTTGCCAGTACTGTTTGGCTGCTTTTTGCCTCTCCAGTGCCATTTTTTAATTCCTTGGCTTGCACAGGTGTTCTGAAATAACGGGCAAGGATCAGGACCCCTTTTTGCTTGTAGGACCTACAAATTGACAGCTAAAATTTATTCTGTGGGATCCTTTTTTCACACAGACACATTTTCTTCTACTTGACTCCATTTTCTGTGAACTGAGGGGGTATTAAATATTGTGGTAACTTTTGATGCTGATGATGCCAGGCAATGTTTAGAGGCACAATTACAGCAAAGACATTTTGTAGAGCAGATCAGCTGAAAAAGAAAATTCATTGGACTTAACTACACATTTACAGTCTACCTCAACCTCATCCTGGAAATATAAAAAGATGGAAAAATAATGTGATAAATTGAATAAATGGAAAGCAATTAACTTTTCCTTCTTGTTTGCATTTTCAGAGTTATTTCTTTTTTCCCTGTTTCTTTTCTAATTGCACTTTCCTGGCAGTGTTATTTCCTCTTTTGCAGTTATCATGAACATTGTTACCAGAATTTGGTATTAGAATTTTAATTTTTTTTTCTCCCCTTTTTTTTCCGTCCTAATCTTAACATAGGAAATGTATATTAAAGTCATTTGATTTAGGAAAGTCTTCTGTCCTCTATAAAAATAATTACTAGAATGTATTTCATTTGATATATTGAATAGGCTTGTAACATGAGTCCTCTTACTTTAAGGAGAATATTAGTCTCTTCAAGTATTTACTGACTGTGATTCTCCCCACATTTTGGTAAATGAAAGCTCCTCTAGGACCATATCTTGCAGATGGGGAAACCTGGGCAGAGCTGCCTTGTGGGAAATCAGTGTCAGGAAAAGACCAGAATTCAGCAATTCTCCGTTTTGAAGTCCAGGTTTATCCTCTGTGGCTACACTTGTACTTTCTAATATTATTTGATTATAATAAACCTGTATTCAGATTTTTCTGAGCTTAAGATTTAATGTGAAATATCAAAGTGTACTACAGTACATAGCATAATGGAGCGAAGAAATCCCTGATATTGTTCTTTAGATTAGGTTTGGATGAAGAGGAGCCTTGGTTTTAGTTCTCTAGGGTGGTTGTAGGTCTTCTATTTACCCTGTGTTTATCCTTTTCCTCCCTGGGTTTGGATATGCCATACTTTTTAAGTTTTCACCGGGAACTTTTTTTTTTTTTTGTCTTCTTGTGGTTCTCCTCCCCTTTGAATTGCTTTGCCCATTGTCTCTGCCCTGTTTGCTGCCAAACTCACTCATTATTTCACTTTCCCAAACCTCAATGTCATCCACGCCAAGGTCTGTGTCTTGGAAACATCATTTCCTTTATTTTTAATAATTGATTGTGTGCTCATGGACGTGCCCAGCCCCTCACACATTTCCCGTGCTCTGCTCCAGCTGTGCCTTTTCCATGCCTTTTCCCTGTCCCCTTCTTTTCTCCCAGGATGTCTCTTGGCTCACCAGTCCTGATCTCCACAATTGCCGCCCAGCTTCATCAATAATGAGTGATTCTTCAGTGGCCTATTTTAAGAGCTATATTCTAGCAATCATTGTAGGCAGGCAGAAATCCATCTTTCACCTCTTGCTATATGTCCTAACAAATTTTAAAAAAATATAAAATTAAAGTGCTGCTTCAACTTCTGAAGATTTCACGCCGTTTACCACCTTTGCCCATCTGACGTGCAGGTGGTTTTGGGGAATGGGGAGGCAGAAGGGGATGCAGCCAGCATGAATTCCTTGGATTTAAGGCTCTGTACAAAGTGAAATATTACTACATGCCCTCACAATTTGGGATTCTCTCCTGCAGAAAATCTCCCATGATAAATGTCCTAAGAAGATTAAGATCAACCCTTTTAATATTGCTTTTAGCTGGGCTTATTTGTAACCCTTTCAGAATGTGTAGCACCTTAACGGTGGGACTCGATGGTCTTCAAAGCCTTTTCCAGCCCAAATGATTCTGTCATTCACAGAGATGTCACCACAGGTCTGTGGCTTTCACAAACATTACATGGCCTTTATGTAATATATTCTCAAATATTAAGACTTTCTCCTCTGCTTTTGCCCTTTTTTGTAACTCATAAATGCGTTAACCCCAGGTTTTAATATATTTTTAATACACTGCACTTATTTTCCCCCTTTGAGCAAGTCCTTCTGCTTTTCTGCAACTCTTCCACTTTCTGATTGCATTGCTAGATGTGCCTTCCTCCAAATCCTAAATAACTACAATTATCACCGTGTAGGATAAGTTTACATATACTTGAAAAATTAAACTAAAGTCAGAGAAGACCATATGGGTCTCTTACTGAATTTCACCCAAATTCAAGAGATGAATATTCATTGAATAATGTAAAGGCCCAAATTCTGCTATTTCTTTCTTTTTTTTTTTTTTTTTTTTTTTTTTTAAATAATGTGTTTCCCATCACTGGTCAGGGATGTGGGTGAGAATAACTCCAGTTTAGGTGGTCTCCATGTACTCTGCCTCCAGTCCCAGCAATGGGTAAGGCTTGAGAGCTCAGGCTGAATTCCCAAAATCCCTGAAGAGCAGAAGGGTGTTTTGGAGAATGTTGCCATTGATTGTATGGAGGAGCATCATCGTAGTGCTATGAAGCTGCTTTTTAAAATCCCTTTAGGCTGAAAAGTGAGATGTCAAGTCATCAATTAATCCTGACAGCATCCTTCTGTGGTGAAAAAATAATATTGTCACACCCATTTTATGAGCAGGAAATCTAAGGCAGAGATAATAATGGAGGTTCTGTAGTGGTGCTGCTGCTCCCACCGTGCTCCCATTCCCCATTCAAAGACACTCCTCAAAGTTTTATATCGGATTACAGAGGGAAGTCACTAAATCAGGATGAACCCTGGGCCACATCCCCCTACCCAGGTCACTAAACCTCAGCCAGTTCCTAAGAGAGACTTCAGATGTCTCTCTTAAAATGTGTGTTAGAGTCAATAATAAAAAATCCTGGATAAAAATCAGGGCTGTGCAATATTTGATTATGGAGATTGAATGTCTCCAAGGCAGGGCTCTCAAATCTGAGCGTAGGTGTGGTGTCTCTGCCGGTTTTGTGGCATTTACAGCTGGAGTTTGCTCATTCTGATGTATTCATGTTCTTAGGATGAAATTTAGAGCATCTCCATACCATGCCCAGTTCTTATTTTTCCTTTACTAGATGCATATCAAATCAAGGGAAAATACAAAAGCATTTCAAATACCTCAACTAAACAACAAAGCCAGACCCTGGAGTCACATTAGCTTGATTTTCCTGCAAACATAATATCTTAAAAGAAAAGTTTGCATTTTAATATCAGGCTTTCATACTGTTTTGCAGTTCTTCTTCAGGAAATGGAGTATATATAATTAATACTGTTTAATAAAGCTCAAAAATGCAACAGATGCAGCCAAAAGTGCACATCATTTTGAGCAGATCTTTACAGAACAGACATTCCATATTGTGTTCATCTTTTTCCACGATCACTGCTATGGCAATCTGGTGTGTTTAGCAGTTGTTGCTGAGTAAGGCAGACTGGATTGTATATGATTTTCTCCATGTCAGCCAAGAAACAGAGCTCTCTCCTTTTTGATGCAGCAAAGAGGTGGTCTTGTATTATTTCTTTCTTTCTACCAGGAGCAACTAATACCTTTAGTATCCTGCAAGAATAATAATACACTGCAGTCTGTAGGTGCATGGGCCAGAAGGTTTCTGGAGATCTTAACTGAAAATAAAATGGTTGTGGTGTGGAGAAGTCACAGGAACTGATAAAATCAATTAAGATGAGCTCCCAAATAGAAAAGCTACAAGATTCACAAAATGTGTCATTAAAATCTGGGAGTATCACCTAAAAGGGAAACATTTTATACGGGGGGATGGAAGGAGGTTCACCTACAGCAGAAAACCCGCAAGAGAGGCTCCAGTGCAGAGGAAACGTTTCCCCTTTCAGCATTCCTTCTGGGTGCCAAATTTTCCTTCTGTTCTTCCCCACCTATTAAACAAAGCTGCAACTTCCAATTCCTATCAGTTTTCCTAAATATGTGCAGCTTATGTGGCTTCGCCGAGCTGTAAGGCTCCGTGTTCTCCTGCCAGCTCCTTGACAATGTGGCTCCAACAGCATCCTCCACTTTTGGCTGCCTCTGGGACCCCTGGTCTCTTCTGGAAAGCGAGAGGGAAAGCATATCCTTTGCTGGAAGGACTTTTTGTGACTGCGAAGCTGATAGCGGGGCTGTGAAGAGCTTGGAAGGATCCCTGTCAGCGTCGTGGCTGTCGAGTCTGCCGGCTCCGCGCACGGGGACGCGCCGGTCCGTCGGGATGAGCTGAGCCAGGGTGGGCTCGTGGCATCACTGCTAAAGCACCCACAAAAGTCTGTCCAGGGGAAACTGAGGCTCAGGGGAAATTCTGTCATGAAGTACACCAGCTCCCAGCATTGAAGCAGTTTTCCTTGCAAGCATTCGTAATGGGGATGTTCTCTTCCAGCCAAATCCGAATCCGCGCGAACCCGTGTTGGCTCTTTGAGCTGGGCATTTGGAGGGAACTAAATACTGGCAAAAGTTTCTGCACAGAAGTTACCTAGCAGAAACAGGTGGCTCTTTTAAGTGTGAGGATGCAGCAAACTAATAGGCAAAGATCTGGGATCTTTGCAACTGGGAGAAACCCGCGCTCCAAACCAGTGCTTGCATCCACTTCGGTTACTGGAATCACCGTGGAAACTCCTGGTTCACAGATGTGAAACAAATTATGAGGCTTATGCAGTTGCATTCCTCCTTATTATTGGGAACAAAACAAATCGGGGGGATGGAGGACTTCTTAAAGTGATTATTGTCTGGCTTTATTTTAAGAAAATGCGACTAATTCTGAAAACTTCACGATTCCTGGAGGTTTCTTAGCCTAGGGAAGTCACATTAATTATAAGATTAATTTATTTTAATTCCCTAAACCAAAAATATTGACTGAATGAGAAATTAACACGTGTAGAGCTGCAGATGTCATTTGGCTTCAGATTTCCTGAATGATATAATTATTAATCTTTCATATAGTAGTGTGAGAGACATACAGATTTCATTCTACAAAATTACTCTGTGAAGAAAGACACCAGGACAGCTGAGATATAGATTTTTTTCTTAATACAGGAAGGGAAACGGTGGAATTTTCTAAATACTAAATAAAACCAAAATATTTTAAAGGCATATGGTGCACATCTGTTGAAATACAATAATTTAAAGCAGAGTAATTAAATGCAAGATACAATATTCACCTTTGAGTGGGGAAATTATCTTATTCCGTTTTCAATATAACTTAAGGAATTTGGGAATTTTAGATCATTTGTGATACTTTTTGAACCTTTCATTTTGTGCTAGTAAAGAAGATAGATTAGAAAATTGGGGTTTAATTTATTTTTAGATAACCTACCTTGCATTTCATGTGTTTGAGTGTCATACCCATACAAACCTTTAATATAATCTTCAGCTGAAATTATAAATAAGTACAAGTTTCTTATAGTCTGTTTTAATTTCCAGATAACTCCTTAAAAATCTAACAGTAGAAAATGCCTTGTGGCAGTTTATCCTTTTCTTTACCTGAAGAACTGAATGGATTGGAAACTTTTCATGAGTATAGCATGGATTCCTGAAATTCCAGTTTGAGAAATCCTTTGGGTTTAGGAGAAGTTTTTTAGTAACATGTTTCTCCTGAAAAAAAGCAAAGGTGAACTGTAATGGAAGTCATATCCGTATTTTTTGGACAGGGGGAAAAAACCACCCCAAAACCTTTATTTCCTACCTATTTTTAACTGGATTTTGCCTTCAGGTAGATACTCAGTCCTTCTCACTTTCAAAGTTGATAATTTGAAGAGTAAATGCATTGTTTGAAGACAGGGAATGGAGAGAGAAGAATCTGATGAAACTGAGTTTTGATCCCAAGTGCTGTGATGAGGAAATTGTTTAGCCATCAGCAAAGAGGGAAACTATTTGAATATATTTAGTCCCCAAAAGTACAATTTTGGAGCAACAGTGTTCTGATAAATTAAAAAAAAACCATAATTGCACAAGTAAATGTAAGCAATGCTGAGATAAGTTCTGTTTGTTTTAAGGGAACATGACAAAGATCCTGAAACTTTTTTTAAAGTCCTGATGAAGCTGAAAGAGCAAGATCTGCCTTTCCATGTCTCTGTCCTTGGAGAAACTTTCAGTGAAATTCCAGGTACCTTTCCTTTTTTTCTTTAATATAAAGTTACCATAAAATAGATACTTCCAGAAGTAGTTTTCATTTATGGATTTTTTTATTGTAAAGAATGTGCTTAAAATCTTCCTAGCTGTGAAACTAAATAATATTGATACACTGTAAAATAAAAATTATTGAAGACAGTAAGTGTTTTTTATTTTACTTGGCAGAACAAGACCTTATTTATGACTTGTGGTTCAATAACACTTTTGTATTTATTTAAATAGAGAGATAGGTGTGAGTGATTGGATGGTTCAGATAGGAAACGAAATCTTTCAGGCCAAGGTCACTCATCTGAAATCCAGACTGAGATTTTAGCAGGTGAAAACACTTAGTTCCCTCTCAAACGTGAGGTTAAGTACTGCTGTGGAGAGCTTCTGGTTTGTATCTGGCATGAAAGTGGTCATTAATCTTTAATATTTTTATACCACTCTTTTGGACAGTCCTTCCGTTTCTTGGCTTCTGCAGAACCACAGCTCAGTGAACAGCTTCACCTGTCTGGAAAATAAATAGATTTTATTCAGGCACACAGCTTTGTGCCTGAGATATTATGGCAATAAAGAGAATAATCAAGTCCTGTACTGAGTGCACTTGTAATAAATTAAACCTTTTAAAAATGTACATTAATGACAAGAGAGTGTCAAAATATCCAATGTTTTAGCTCGTGTGTGTTTTCCAAAGTGTAGACTCGCATCCCTCGGCCTCGTCAGTCTGTAAAAATAGACTGGGGATTAGTTTATTTGTCAGTTCTGTCATATCTATTGCCTGCTGGACTGGTGATATTTCAATTGGTTTACTTTTGATTTTGCTGTTTTTAAGACACCAAGAAGTTGATCTGATCCAAATAACTTTTGGGTCCCCAACTGAGACACAGCTGGGTTGGAAAAAGAGGTAATAATTCGGTAGCAGGAAATTCTTTGTGTTTTCTGTCCACTTCCTTTTTAGACAGTTTTCTGAAAGCCTGTTCTTCCAGGCAAGCCTTATCACAGATCCCAAGGCGACGTTGCTTTCCAGACTGAGCACACCAGATTTCTTAGAAGGAGAAATTTCTAAGGAATATGTGACAGATAGGAATATACGGTGGTGCGCTGCGGGAACAGATTCTATTGACACTCATTTTGGATGTTGTTACATATCTCATTTGTGGCTTCAGTACTTATGAATAATGTAGATCATCCTAAATTTATGCCAGTATATCAAATCTATATGCCGCACCTCTTGTCTTGTCAATTCATTCATCCTCGTGTATAAATAGAGTCTATAGAAGGGGCAACGTGGTGAAATGTGTCTCATCACCGTGGATCTGATAGGGCCATGCTCATACAAATGACATATGCAGGTCATTGCTAACAAGCACCAATAAAACCTGTTGCACATACTTTATTGAAAATCTAGTTAGGAGGTTCTTTTTTTTTTTTTTATTTTAAATAAATTGTTGGCACTGCATTTCCGCTCCCTCCAATTATGGGACCAAATTCTCTCATTATTATAAATGTCACTTTTACAGTCCTTGGTGACAGAAAAAGTGGATAACGTTTCATAATTCGGCAACCATTCATTTAGCTGAAGCACCCATTTTTCAGTAGCTTGCTGGTTCGAAGCACACAGCAAATATCCAGTAGGAAGTTAGGAAATCTGTACTTTCCAATGCTGCTAAAGCTTGGCTTTAGACTCTAAAGGAATTAAGAGTTACAACTTAAGGGTTTAGACAAATGTACTCTGGAGGGGCAGATCCTCCCCAGGGGAAGAGAGCAAATAGCTCCATGACTGGTTCTTGTTTGAGATTTGTCAGTGGTGAGGAGGGAAGCCTGGCAGTGTCCCAGTGATAACCAGAAGTTGCTCCTTATGAGTGGAGTGGTTGTGTCTGTCTCATCTTTGATCATCACACACATCGTACGAGCATCATTTCAGTTGGAGATTTCAGGCCGTTTCCTTTCCTTGGTGCTCCTCTGTCCTGGGGTGTGAGCTGCGCTTTCCATGTGGTGTTATGGTCCATCAAATTTTGGCTGGATAATGATAGCAGGGAGCGTATTGGAGAGGCTGTCACACACATCTGAGCCGAGTTGCAAGAACCAGCATCTCCGTCCTTACCCTAATGCTGCCCCAAACAACCTGCTGTCCTCCAGCCATCCCAACCATCCTCATTCCTCTTCCACCTCCACCTCTACCTCTGAGCTCTGGTACACTCAGACTTTCCTCAGAACCTTGACTGTACTCCCTCCAGCTTTTTCACTGCTCCTCCATCCAGTCTGCTTGTTTCCACCCTGCCTGCCAGCACATCTTCGGTCTTTCCTGTACTCTCCATCTGGTTCCTTTCTGTGTTGCTTCTTCCTTTCCCAGCCCAGTGCTCTCCTGCTTTCTTCCAGACATCCTGAAAGCACCCGCATGGAGACCGCTGGGTTTGCTCCACAGGGCTCTGCAGCAAAAGGTGTGATTAAGGACAAGGGGCCAGCTCCCATCCCAGAAGAGGAGAAGTGACACAGCTGCTCTGAGCACCACTTCATTTAAGGCTTA
>VZRO01004341.1:311259-323473 GCA_013397915.1 Daphoenositta chrysoptera
TTACTAATAAAAACCTCAGCTCCCCAAACAAATGGTAAAGTGTGTACAGCAGCAGTGGTTTTCAAAAAATACTATTTAAAACTTATCTCCAAAATGTTGCCACGAATTGTTCAGAAATTTGACAGCAAATACTATAAATTATAGATGTTAATTTTCATTCATTAAAAGTTCTTCAAAGAGCATTTGAAAGAGAGATGAAAAGCATTAACTTGTACTAGTAGTAGGCAGATTCCGATACTTAGAAGTCATGATAGCAAATGCAAATTGAGCTTTCTAAACCAAGGCTCTTAAAGCATGTTATTAAGTATTTTCCTTATCAATTTGAGCAGCAGTGTGGGGCTTTAAAAGGACCAGGTATGGGGGTCCCTACTAGTACTGGGCAGATGGACCAGTACTACTCAGTTTTATGCTGCCTCATTTACTTAGTGTTTTGCAATCCTTAATGTGCACAGCTGGCAGCTGAATGCAGGTTTGATACTAACAGTTTAGACATCTTTAGATGTAGCAGATGGAAAATTTTACACAAATAAAGTAGGAGAAAGTGTGCAATTAGGTTTTTATCTGCAGTTACATGATGCATCCTGTGCTTTCGTTTAGAACATCACCTTGGTGGGTGGTCATCATCTTCCCTTGCACCAAAGCTGTACCTTCTTGACACCACACTTGATGTTGGATTCCTGCCCAAGCACCAAACTTCTGTTATTGTTGAGTGTGAAGGAAATCAGAAATGCAGCAAGCAGCAAAACACAAAGGCAGGCCAGCAGTGTGATTCCAGCAGCCCAGTACATTATGGTTGCATTCCATGCGAGTTAAGTCACGATGGTAAAAGCCTTGGCAGGACTTTTTTTTTTTCAATAGTTTATTCATGATGTTCATTATTATGAGCTGTAAAGACTATGAGAATTTCATTTTTTAAATGTCTTATGGAATGTATCACTTTCTTAGATCTTGTAGACATGCGGTGGAAACCATAACATAAAATATGAGTTACTTACAATAACTAATTTTAATCCCATCTGCTAAGTATGACAACATTAGCATTTCCACTTAATTAAAAACACCCTTAAAGCAGCAATGTTTTAATCACTCCATTTTATTTACTCTCCTCCGGTGTCACTTATAATTGTAACTTTTTATTTTTTAATAATGAGGGATTTTTTTTTTCTCTGTGCATCACACAAAAAAGTGCTGTCGATAATTAGCAGTCTTCTGTTATTACTAGACTCAGGTGTCACAACTGTGTCTCATCCTCATTACAGTAAAAAATTTCACCTATCAGATTCATTATTGCTAGATAATGCGACTGAGAGCCTTAGCAGGCCCTCCAGAAAAGTAATTCAGCCAAGCAAAATTATCAGCTAATTATATTTAGAATCAAAAGCCCAACAACTATTTGCAGATAAATTGTATGAATTGAAGTGAATAGACCTGAATATTAAGATTCATAGATTTAGCAGATGATTTGTTAATTGGAATAAAAAGACCATTTACTAGCCATTTTAACAATAGATCAGTCGGAACTCTTATTTATTATTTAACTAGTAGTGCTTAAGGATTGAAATGAAGAGTAATTGTATTATTGTTATGATATGATACTTTTCTGGGAAAGGACAGAAATGCATGGAAATTGAAGGATTCCCTGTGCATCCTCACACCAAAGTCTGTGTCTGTGTGAGCTCTGCCCAGTTTGATTTGACCTTTAGCTCTGACAACTGGAAGGTGTAAGGTTTGTAGTAAAACTTACTACTCATAGTAGGGACTGGTCAGAAAATACACTTGAACTTCAGTGCAGACAGGTAGTGAAGGAGTATGCAAATAAGATCATTTGCAAATGAAAGAATTCCAAATTTTTAACTTTTATCCAGCAAACCACAGAGGCATTAAATTCTCATTTTACTAATTCATGATCCTGGTAGAGGTTTTACGTAGGGGGAAATTTTATACTCAAATGATGACTCAGATCCCATCTTGGCCTGCAGTTTTGTTTTAGGAAGCTGTTCTTCTTTTTTTTTTTTTTTCCATGCAGACGATATGATTAAAAAACAAATATTTTAACATAACTTAGTGATCTGAGCTATTACTGAAATGTCCACAGTTTCACTCTTTTTTTTTCTCCTAGATTAAAGAAAACTTTAAAAATCTATTTGCTTTGACATATGACACAATATTTAAGAACTGAAATCATCAATTAAATCACACATCAGAAACATTTCCCTTTGGTAAAAAATATAGTGCTAGACGATGTACACTTTGAAATTGTTGTTAATGTTTAAAATGCAATCTGAAGTGCATATGTTATTTAAAAAAAAAAAACATAAATTACAAATTTTAAAAGTTTATGAAAAAAAACCCAGCAGTCATTGCTTAGCAAAAGCATTTGCAGAGAAATGTGTCTTTGGGGTTTGTGGATATGCATAGTTTTCTAGCATGAAAGCTGAATATGTTATTCTTTATTTTCTTTTTTTTTTTTCCTGTTTAAAATTGAGTAGATCTAAAGGAAACAGGGTCCTTTCAGGGTACCTGTAATAAAGTACCAAACCCGACATTCACATGAAGGTAGCAAAAGCCTTTGGGTTGTCACTGAAAATAGAAAAGGTGAACGTTGACAAGATTTCAGATTTTCTTTTTATTCTGGGGAATGAGGGAAACTGAAGTTAAAAATAAAATCCTCGTATGGTCAACATGTTGGAGGAAATTCAAAGCCTCTCATAAAATAAACATATTTTAAGAAGTGTTTTGAATTTCACTGTGTAATTTCTGGCCAACAGAAATTACAGTTGTATCTTTGGAGGGACGTTGTGTCAGATCAATGGTCATTATGTGAAAAAAATAAACTGAAACCTGGATGCCTTTAACCCATTCAGCTGTTAAAATGTCCAAGGGGGACAGCTCTGCTACTGGAAAACTTTGCGCCACGGCGGTGCAATTCTAAAATATTTGGGTTTGATGTTACGGGAGATATGTAAAATGTTCCTTGGAAAAAAAAACACAAGTACAAAGCTTCGTGCACTTTGGCAAAGGAATTTCATCAGCAGTTATTAAAAAATACAACAGTTTATGTCCCGAAAAATAAAGGAAATTATCCAAAGCATGTGAATAAGCTGAAATATCCCAGCCTGGAGCATGCTGCAAGTTGTTCCTGGGCTATATTTAGCTGTAACCTTTGGAGTCGGGAAGTCTGAGGGGAATATCTGCAGTGCCAGGTGAGGGTGGTGTGTGTGTCTGCAAGCACACCCTGGTGTAGCCCCTTGTTTTCCAGCAGCATTATTAAGCAAAGCCGTCCATACTTCACCATGTTGTTACATGTGTCTGTCTGCTGATTATAAAATGTGTTAAACAGTATTTAAAAAACAAAAAAATGCAGAGCTGCGCTTTGATTTATTCAGCGAACAAAACATATGCTCGCTGTTCTGTTCTATGTAATTCATATGATCAATAAAATTTTCTTTAAAAAGAGCAACTTTGGCATTTAGTAGGATTATGCTGCTGAAGAAAAAAAAAAAAATGTTTCCCTCTTGCTGCATGTAGGCAACCTCAAGGCTCTTGGACGGAAATAAGTTTTTTGGCTGACTAACGTCTATTTCTGTGTATTTGTGATTTCTAATCCTCAGGATCGAGGCTGTGCATTGTGGCTGTTACCCGCTGTGTCCCAAAGCCTTGGTGTACCCAGAGGTATTCCCAGGTAGCTGCTTTGTTGCCTATTCCTTCTCCTGAAACGTAATAACGTGATTCCTGCTAAAATCCAAAGTTTGGGAATAAACTTGAGTGAAGGCAATTGTTTATTTGGCAAGCCAGCATGTTAGTGTTAAGGCAAATTTTATGTGTTTTAATACATTAGACGAAGTTTATATTTGCCATCTGTTCTTTTAAGATAACACAAAAGCAAGTTTTGAAATAGCATTCTTCATTGTTAGCATACACATCCCGTAATGATAGATTTTTGTTAAAAGGTCAGTGATGCTGCGATGGTTTGCAGATTTTTTTTTGATACACAGAAGAGGGGAAAAAAAAAAAAAAAGCCAGGCCTGAAAATCACACCAAATTATTTAAACAATTTAATACTTAATAGTATGCAACTGCAGTACAGGATACACACTAATGTAGTACCAGTTCTTTGAAAAATCTCATCACTAAATGTATCACATATGCATTGTGTTACATTAGAATAATGTATTTTAATCACCCAAAGGAGATGTCTAAACAGCACAACTACACAGTCTTATTTAGCATTAAACATCCTTGTGAGCTGAGGTAACCTTATAAAATCATGCTTAAATAATGTAAAACACGAGGCGGCACAGAGCAATATGCATTTTTAATTAGTAAAGTGATTAATATCGAGTGTGTGCTTTGAGGTTTTTGTTTCATTAAAAATGTATCTGTTTTTCCTGCAGCTGAATATCTGTATTCTACACCTGAACAGCTTTTTAAAAGGCTTCAGAATTTCTGCAAGAGACCAGATATTGTAAGGAAACATCTCTATAAGGTAGTTGTTTGGAATAGTTTTATATGATATAATGCCATATTGAAGTACAAAGGGAAAAAAAAACCCTTAAAAAAACAACATTTAATTAACATACTAATGTTTAAAGGAAAC
The DNA here is from genome assembly GCA_013397915.1 of Daphoenositta chrysoptera. NCBI lineage: Eukaryota > Metazoa > Chordata > Aves > Passeriformes > Daphoenositta > Daphoenositta chrysoptera. Next base: position 315,857 of record VZRO01004341.1, read on the forward strand.
ATGCTAGGGAGGGATATTAGTCGTTACACTAACAAGGATTAATTAAACTAGATGCCAGTTGTATTAACCTAGGTCTTATGAAATACGTGCACTTAATGCATGCTACATGCTTTTTTTTAATTTATTGTTTTCTAAAATGACTGTCCTTTACATTTGGACCCAAGAGGCTTATAAAAATGAACCTGGATTAATGCAACTCATTAGTTTAAAAGGAAAATAAAAGAAAGATCCTACAATTATACTAATGAGGATAAGCCTACCTTCCTATCCTAGTTTAATCTTCAAAAAATGCAGGTGACAGGTATCAGGTAAGATTTCTTTGGCTTCTGGAATGATTTGAGTGATTTTCCTAATAACAATTATTTTAATTATTTGCTTTATAAAGTGTGTTGAGCATTAAAGTTTATTGGGAGCATAATGTACTGGTATTTATCATGTCCCCTTCTTTGCAGTTATTTCTGTAGAGAAAGTCCAGGTTCAGTGGCAAACTCTCCATTCAGGTTTTGCTCAAGTGTTCAATGCTAGACCAACTTTCATGGTTTTAAGTGGTGTATTTACACTGATGGGAGTCACAGTGTTGTTTTTTTTTTTATTTGAATGTAGATGAAGCACTAAATTTTACATTATTCCGGTGAAGAGCCGTTACTACAGGATGCTGCTTTTAGAAGAGTAACTGCTGCTTTCTGCATGCTGATTTGTACATTTACAGCGGTTTTTGACTTTTACTGTCCTGGCTCTGCCGTGGGCAGGTTGGATACACATCACCCCTGCACGACAGAGGTGTTTCAGCTCGTGAAAACTCCTGAATTCAGCTGAAAGTCCTTGAAGGCTTGGGGGTGCATGGAAGTACTCCTTGCATTAACCCGTGCGACACAAACGCGGTTCTTGGAGCGTTCCCTGGCTGTCGCCGTCCAGCCACACTGTTAATGAGCAAGTCGAGTAATCTCCTCCTTAATTTGGAGTCTCATGCTGCCAACAGACCCAGCCTCATGCCTCCACCTCCCTCCCTCCCTCTGAGGACCAGAAAGTGTTGGGTCTTGCTGTGTCTCATCTGCCTCTCTCCCCCTTCCCGCATACACGTAGCAGGAGCAGCGCGGGCTTAGCCCATGCCTTGACTTTTTTTGTGACCTAAAAATAGGCATTTACATAATGATACATCAAAGATGATGTTGTTTCTGCAGGAAACAGTTAAACCTCAAGGAAAAAAAAAAAAAGGAGAGAACCAAAAATGCAATTTAACACCCAATTTCAAGCTCATTATCTTTCATTGTCTATTAACTTGGCAATGGTTCAGAAGGTAGCTCATAATAGTTTAAAATGCTGACTGAACACTTCCAGTGTTCAGCATTACTTCTTGAGTCAATAGTATCGTAGAGTTAGGCATGGGGGCTTCAAAGGGAAAACAGTCCTTAAACGTTTACCTTGGCATTTCCCAGTGCTTCAAGCTCAGCTAATGGTTGCATTCACATGGATCTTCTCCCAGCGTGTGCATCCCCAGCTCCTGAACACAGAGCCAAGGCATGCAAAAGATACTGATATAAAATAGTACAGGTCGAAAATGTCTGCACAAGCCCTGTAGGCAAAATGCTGATTTGCTTGAAGGACTTTTTCTCTTTTTTAAAGAATTCCTTGGGATGGTTTGTAGGCAGAAGCTGAAGGTGTTTATCCTGCCCCTCATGCTTGGGGTTTGCAGCCCCATTCAGCTCTTCTGAGTGTCAGAGCTGAACCTCTGCAACAGGTAGCAATGGAGCTGAGTGAGGGATTGTTTTAAAATGAGGAAAGCAGAGCCTAATCCAGCACCTGTGAGCAGCAGAGGAAAGATCCCTGTTGTCTTTAATAGGCTTTGGATCAGCTCGGAGAATACTGTTAGAGTTGTCCTTTTGTGCCTACACCCACGTACACCTGGTCTTCCTTCACAATGGACCATCCACAAAACCTCCTGGAATATGCTAGCTTAGAGCTGTGCTGTTAAGGTCATTACAGCTGGAGTGATGCTGCTTTGTAAGGAAGCTGAAAAGAGTGAAATCTTGAAGGCTACGCAGCACTTGCACTGTATTTTCACTTTTTTTTCAGATCACTATAAAATTGTCTCTGCTTTAGTGGATGAGAAAAGAAATCCCAGCACAAGAGTCAATGCTAACCAGCTCCTTGTGTTTCAGAAACCATCCTGCCATACTCTTTGCATCGAGTTTATCAAGTATCTGTGAAATTTTGAAAGTAAAAATGCTTTAAAAGAAAATAGGGCTTTCCCCTGCTGCTTGGGGATTCTGCTCCACAAGTTGGGAAGTAATCACCTTGGCTTATCCTTTTACATATTGTTGGGATTTTATTACTCAGGATATCTATAATAATTAGACAGTGGCTAATTAAACAGGCAGTTTATTCCTTCAGATGTCCTCAATGCTTGTTCTGACAAAATTAGGGGCAGAAAGGAGATAAATGGCAGCGGGGCAGTGAGGCTTAGGGACTGGACATAGGGAACATCCCAGTGAAAATGCACAGACCAAGGCATTAGACTGTAGTAGCTTAACTCCACGGAGAAAATTCATGCTGGCAGAGTTTTAAAAATGTCCATAATGTAAGCACCTATGAAAACCTTTCCAAATGATGTATTGCTCACCCTGAGTATTCACACAGCACTCAGGGCTGGCTCGTTTGCATTTCAACCTTGCCTTCTGCCAGTTATTAGCAGAAGATTGAGATGAGTGGGAAGCAAATCTCATTTGTTATCAATTATTTGTTCTGTTCCAGTTTTATGGAATCAAACTCTAGTTCTGGGTGGTTTTGTTTGCCAAAGTAAGCACCGGAATGAAGCAAGTAACAACAACAGGGCATTGGTCAGGGCACATGGCAGACCTCTTAGTGCCCTATCTAGTAGATTTGAAGTTAAAATAAAATAAAATAAAATAAGGCAAAGCATTTGTTTCTGCATTATTTTCTTAAAGTTTACCTTTCAGTTTCCTCACTTGAGTTTCTTAATTTAAAACAGCATGTATAAAGAGTATACAGTGGAAAGGGACAAGAAGGGTTGCCAAAAGCCAGGCATGGAAGGAGCTGACAACTTTAAATAATCTCTCCCAGCCCTCCCAGCTGAATGAGTGCTGGTTGACATGCTGTCAGCTTCAGTTCCTACAGAAAAATCCTACTCTCACTCATGCTTGTTTAACGGAGAAAAGAATTTGGCCCACTTTCTGACATTCATCTTCTCATTTCCATCACACTACAGAAGCTCACCTGCCTATGAAAAGACACATGGCGTGATTTTTTTCTTTCTTACACCACTGTAGAAGGAAGTCTGCTGAATTCAAAGGGATTAAACTGCTGTAAAATCAAATTAAGTTCCCAGTTAGACCGTAGACATCTGAATTGTTTCCAGTCTCAGGATTTGGCTGTATAGGGCAGTTCTAACAAAACTTTCTTTTTTTTCTTTTTCTTTCCTTTTCTTTTTTCTCTGATTTGAGATAAAGCAGTATCTTGGGTATTTCAGGGAAACGTGTAGAAGGGAAAACAGCTCCTGGTCCAGCTTTCATATTTAGGCAAAGCTAGGGAAGCAGCAGGAGGCATTCCCAGTGTAAGGGTACAGGGCACTGGGCACGTGAAGATGCAGGGGAGCCTGCTGCCAGATGTCCCATCAGCCACTGAACCCTGTTGTTCACAGTTCCTGTACAGGCCATGTGAGAGCCAGGGATGGTGCCTCTGCCTCTATCCTTACCCAATCCCCAGCAAAACTCCAGGGGAAATTCGTTTTTCCATTAGTATCCTGGTCTAGTGGAAGGGGCAGAGGCTTGGAACGAGATGGTCTTTAAGATACCTTCCAACCCACACTATTCCATGATTGCACTTTGTGTTTGTGATGGTGTTTAATAAATTTCCTTAATTAGCTCAGGTTTTCCCCACCTTCAGTTGTGTTGAGTGTCTTCTTGTCCTGGAGTTGGTCTCCTGGAAGCAGGAGCTTCCCATCTGTCTTTACTGAACCATCCATTATTTTATAAACATTTGTCAAACACTTACATGATCCCAGTCTTTTCAGTCTCTCCTTGTGAATGTTATTCCATGTTTATATTCTAATCTCTCATCATTCAAGCCGTTCTGATGCTTGAGAGCTGTTTCTGTGCTAGTGTGATCATTGCTTTAGAGAATTCTAGGCCGTGCCATCAGTTTATGTGATGTGTAGTACTCTGATAATTTCCAACCTGTTCCTTATGGAGCCAATCCCACTGTTTACTTTTTAATGGTGAATGTATATTGAGCAGATGTTTGCTTACAGTGTTCTCCAGATCTTCTGTCCTGGGCTGATAAAGTTAATTCAGAGCTTTATAGGGTATGCAAATAGTGCAAGTATTTCCATCCATCCTGCTGGCTTTCTGTTCATTAGCAGAGCATGTTTGCAGAGTTAAAAAAGAAGGAATTGCATTGAATTTCTGCTTTTACCTGGCTAGCATTTGGTGCAGGTCAGAAGGAGGTTAGAAACACAAGTGAGAGACTTGTATTTGCCTCTTGAGCTGCTCAGTTTCCAGCGACCGTGATTTAAAATGGTTTCAGAGGTGGTGTAGATCTGCTTCTCAGAGCCTGTGGTCTCGATCTGCTGCTCAGAGTCTGTGTGGGAAGGTCGTAGGAGCCTGGGAGCTCTGGAGTGCAGCGTGCTGTGTCCATGCTCTCCCATCTCCGTTCCAGTGCTTAGGCACAGGATCCTAAGTAAAATATGTAAAAAGTAAGGAGTTTTTTATGTGGAAGAAAACTTCCATTACTTATTTGGGACACAGAATCACAGACTAGTTGAAGAAGGTGCCTCTGGAGGTCACCGGGCCAGCCTCTGCTCAAAGCAGGGCCAGCTTCAAAGTAGGATCCGACTTCAAACTTGGATTAAGTTGCTCAGGATCACATCCAGGTTAGACTCAAGTCTTGACACTTTCCATTCCCTGTGTATGGCTGATACAGGTGAAATCCCTCTCTAGCTTAGGAGCTTGCACAGGTGGGAAGGTGTGCTGGACTGTGGGACACAATTTAAGCATTTTTGATCCACCTTAGGTCTTCAAGCAACTGTGGTAGAGGGAGCTTGGCCTGGCTAAGATGGATCCCTACTGTGGGAGAGATGAGTTGGCAGGAAGGCTGTTGGAGTTGCCTAATTTTGGGATCCAGCCATAGATAAATGGATATATGTGTAGAGATATATATGTGTGTAGGTGGCCTGCACCTGCACTTCTCCCTGGGCTTGCCTTGCTCTTGGCTCTCTCAGGTAAATATCCAGGAGACTCCAGCTCTCCAAAAACCACAGAATCATAGAAATGTTTGGGTTGGGAAAGACCCTTAAGATCACTGAGTCCAACCATTAATTCAACATTTCCATGATCACCATGTCCCCAAATGTTGGTCTGTAGCTCACAGCACTTGCAGAGTAGGACTAAAGCAATTACAGGGGCAACTTTCAGCATAAGCACCAGGACTTGGAACTTTGCATTCTGGCAGTATTAGATAGCTTCCAGGGGAGTTTTAGAAAGAAAATGAAAACTGGCAGATGAGCCACAGCCACTTCAAAACAGTAGATGGAGAAATGGGTCAGAGGAAATAGGAAGAAAGGTTGCAAAAAGCATGAAAACTCTTTTTTTTTTTTTTTTTCAGTACAATTTATTCAAATTACCTTTAGAAAAAAAGCATGGATCTGTTTTCCTACTGTTATAGTTAGCCAGTGTGTTCTGAACTAACCTATGCAAGGTACTGCATGGATTTCCATGCAAAATTTGATGGTTCTTGTTTAAAGACAGCAAAAATGAGGTGAGTTTCGAAAGTCCAATATAAGAAACTGCAGAATAGACCAGTTTGGTCAGGGAAGTTCTGTTACTCTGCTGAGGTGTACTAAATAGCTCTGCCTTGGGCCTCACAGTGCACTCAATTCATGTAAAACAATGGTAGGGTTTGATGGTGGGTTTCAAATGTGCTTGGAGTTTGAAAATTGAACTCCAAAAAGAATTGCTACAAACTCTTTTCCACCTTTATTCTTCCCCCTTACCCACTTCCAGAGGGAAGGAGCTGGATCACAGAGTAGATCTGACCCAATACAAATTGGCTCTGTAAATCATTCTAGTCTTGCCTGGCAAATCTCAGGTTTTGTGTGGAAAATTAGCCTCTAAATCTTAATTTTCTTAAGGCGATTTTTTAAAAAGTGCATAAAATCTACACGAAATCAATACTGTGTGCTTGAACTCCAACTGTCCTGAAATAGCCAGTCTGAATGGAAGAACACTCCTTATTAAATTCTGAAGGTTAACTCTAAAGTCTAGTGATGGGAGAGTAGATATTAAGTGCTTCAGTTCTGATCTTAGGACACTAGAAACAAGTTGATTATTTCATGAAAAACACCGTGCTGCTACTGACATTATGCTGTTTGTTCTTTATGAGAAGATGCTGCTTCATGTGAAAACTTTGCTTCTTTTGATCTCCTCATATTTAGGAACTGTTGATGGAATGATAGTGATGGAATTTTATTCCTTGAAAAAATGAATGTCCAGATCTTTGCAGAGTTATCACTCCTCAAAAAAAAAAGGAGATTATTCTCATGTAAAACGCAGACTGATGATGGTCAAGCAGAACTGGCCCTTGCTCCTGGTGGCTCGTGGTTCTGCCATGTCTGAGGGTGAGAGGGGCACATTGGTCCCTGAGGGTGTTCACTCCTTGACGTGTCCACTGACACCACCAGTAAAGCAGGGGGAGCCAATAACCTGGGCCTGATGGCCAGCTTACCTGTCCTAAAAAAACCCCACTGAATTCACCCCCTTTTTAAATAACACCACATAAGTGTTCCTTGACCAAGTGGCTTCCACCCCTCCTGAAATGCTTCCCACATTTTGTGTCCCAGCCTCTAACACGGTTCCGTGTGCTTCTCTCTTGTGCTTCCTCGCAGGGCGAGACGGCCGGGTTTTCTTGGGCAGCGCTCGGCAGTAAATTCAGGTCTCTGCTCGCAGCAGAACCGAGGGAAGATTTGTGACAGATGGGGCTAAGTCACAAACTTGCAGCCTCAGGCAGAATTGTGGAAGTTTCCAGAGTGTGCCCATATTTACCTGATCAGAGAGAAAAGAAAATCTGCAGAGGAAGCCGAGCCTGGCTGCTTGTCATAGCTGACACAGAGCCATCTGCCACAAACCTGTGGCGGCTTCAGATCTCCAATCCCTGCCACCACCCCAGCTCAAATTAAATACAGATTCTTAGAGACGTTATGATGGTTACACATGTCCTCGGCATCACATGCAGGAGACTGTTCAAAAAAAATATGTGGCCTGTTGTGTAACCGCACTCATGTATCCCATATGTGGTGCCACATTGAATTTCCGGTTGAATCTGTTTTTATCCTTTGTACTGGATGACATGGTGCCTGAATTCTTTCTTTTCGCCGACACGATGGCAGCCAAGCTGCAGCTTCAAACGCTCACACTTGGCTGAGTTTCTACCTAGGTTGCCAGGTTATCATTGGAGCCTTATTGTGTCCTCAAAGGGCCACAGGGCCTGAAAGGAGGATCCGAATGCTGCCGGACTAATTGGGCAGCCATCTCCGGGTTGTTGGGAGGCAAAGGGCTGCTTGAGCACTTCTCTTTCTCTCTTTTTTTTTTTTTTTTTTTTATTGCA
>VZRO01004341.1:323556-357583 GCA_013397915.1 Daphoenositta chrysoptera
TAATTGCAAATTAATGACTCTCTGGCACAGGGGTTTTTAAGTGAAGGTATTAATAAGGGGTCTGGCAGGTAATCCCATGATTCGTGGAGTTACATTTGCATTTAATTAATCTTAAAGAAAGCTGAAAGATAAACAGCTGTAATTCAAACTAGCATGGGAAATATGCTACATGGTGCCATCTATCCGATAAAATGAAAGCCGAGACACTTGTTTTATTTCTCTCAAGGATGGAGAACAAACAGATAACAATCAAAATACTTCCAATAAAAACCAGTAGTTTAAATGTAATGGCAGTTCATCAAGAATCTTTGCATCCAGTTGCAAATACAGTCTTTTAAAGATAAATCACTTATGATTCCAGCAGTCAAGCCGCAATATTTGTTGATGTAAAATGTTTTGAAGATGTAGATTGTACAATAAATTTTTAATAAAGTGCCCACTGCAATTTTTAATTAGCATATCTCATTCATGTATAAGTGTGTACATCTATCTGTATGTTTATCACCATGCATATCCTTGTGTCAGAGTCAATGAATGCAATTGTGTCTTTATCTGATGAAGTCGAATCTGGTTTGCAAGCGATAAAAAAACCTTATGGCAATTCCAAGATTTTCAACTCTGCTCTGGGAAGAAGCAGGAAGAGGACTCTGGGTAAGGTGTTACAATGTGAAGCCCAGTAAGACTTGTCTTTGCAGACAGGTGTGGTCTCAGCTCCCCTTGGATCAGGCAGGGCAGCTCCTCTCCCTGAAAGGGGTGAAAGGTACAGGCTGTTCCCCCTCCCCACACATGCCTTTGTCACTTCTGACACCATCAAGAAGCTGAAATGTCATTTTTCAGCAAGAGAGAGAGCATGTGTTACTTCTTGTTAGAATTACCCCATGAAGCAATCAAAAACAACCCAGGGAGACCCAATGGAAAGTGTTTGGATGTTCTCCTAGCACTGCAGAGTTGCAATTTTGCAGTTATCGTCTCTCTGTGTGCGGGTTCTTCCTCCTTTCTGCTCAGCCAAAGCCCAGCTTGGCTTTAGGCACTGCATGTGGTTGGGTGGACGTGGTCTTCTCAAGAGTGTAGGTCATCCTTGGAACAGCCAAGGAACAGGACTGCCTTGCACTCCTACCAGAGTGTATCATAGATGTCCACCAGTGTCATCACACCTTGCACCAGCAAATTGGAGTATTTATGGCTTTACTGCTGGGGAAACTGAGGCATGGTGCAGTTATAGCAAACTGCTTCAAGTATCACAGTGAGTCACTCCCCAAACCAATAAAAGGGAAAGAAGAGATGCTGTAACGCTGCACTAGGGCTTGTGGTGAGCAGACTCAAAACATCAAAGCTGTGTGGTTTGCACTGAAAGGCTCCTGCTGTCCTCAGGGCACACCCTCATCAGCCCCACGGCCAGAGGAGGTCTCACCCTGCTGCTTGGTGAGCTGGAGTTCTGCCCTGCTGAACTTACTGACAGTGATACTTCAGCCATGCCCAGCTCTGGTGAGTGAGGCTTCGTCTTGGTGGAAATTTTTTCCCTTCTTCTGAACCCTTGCAAATAACATTTTATAATAGAAACTGTGAGGAGTTTAATTGCAGAGTAATAAATAGCAATGCTGTGTTATCTCCTGGTATTTCTTTACATTCTTAGCAAAGATGCACAGCTGCTTTAGAGCAAGGATCCCTGGAAGTGTTCAAGGCTGGGTTGGACAGGGCTTGGAGCAACCTGGTCTGGTGGAAGGTGTCCCTTCCCATGGCAGGGGATTAGAACAGGATGAGCTTTAAGGTCCCTTCCAACTCAAACCATTCTGATTCCATGTCCTTACCACATCATAGCCTCATGTCACCCTGGCCTGTTTGAGGTCCTTGGTCAAGAGAGTGATGTAGGACAGCCAGGTAGTCAGAGGTGATACTTGTAGGACTTCCAGGTAGCCAGAGGTGATGTTTCCCTCAGAGAGTGTCCCCTTCAGCCCTGCAGACTGAAACAACCTGCAGAGTTTTGCCTCTCAGTTTCAGCAGAGGAAACGAGGCTGTTGCCCCGCGCTGCTTCATTTCAACCCCTCACTTCAAAAGGTCAGAGGAACAAACTGGTGCCTCGGTCCCGTTGTTCCTACACACATGAGTAAGCGGTGACTGCAGACACCTAATCCTGTGAGTAGAGCGAGACAATTGAACCTTGACTTACTTTCATATTTATCGATGTTTCACCTGCACTGACACAGCAGTGCCAAGGCTTTGATACAAGTTTCAGTGCAGAGTCAGGGCAGGGTTTTCCGGACTCTGTGCCAGCCTCACCAGGCAGCGCCCTGACCAGACAGCTCCTCCTGCATCAGTCACAGGCCAGGCACCTAATCCTACAATCCTCTTGTCTTAGCATTTGAGATCACAAGAAACACAGGTTTATTCCACATGAGAATTGTCTTTTCCCATATAATAGAAAGAAAAATCCTAAAACAACTAGGGAATTCTGTAGCAAACCGTTTCCAGCATTCCTAGCCCCGCTCTGGTGCTGCAGGCATGGTGAGGAGCTGTGGCACTGACCAGCTTCCATCCCTGTTTGCAGCACTGAGACCTCTGCCTCAGCTCAAAGCTGTTCTGAATTAGGTGGTTAGATTTTTCTAATTGCATTTTTAAAGACTGAGCCAGCAGTTCATTAGAAATCACGGAGCAAATTCTGCTTCTCTATTACACCAATATAAATCTTGAATGAATTTATATCAGGATAACTGGGAGGGTAGAATGTACCTCCCATCTTGTTCCTCAGATTATTAAAAGTTAAAGGGCCTTGAAAATTAAATTCACCTTTCCCTGTTCAAGCTGTTTACTCTGTTTTTTATTCCAGAAAGGACAGTTGAAAATAATTAACCAACCTCCTTTCTGCTCATAGGCACTTTTAAGTTGGGTTCTCATGTACTAGCCCAAGACTAGTTTGTGTGGAAAAGACCAGAGGGCATTTTCTTTCAAACAAATTGTTTTCATGGGAATAATTTCCCAGAGAATTATATTAAAACCTTTTGATGAATCCTTGATTTCTGAAAAAAAAAAAAAAAAAAAAATTCCTCTTATATATCCTTGATTTGGGGGACTTGGCAATGTATTTGCAGATATAAATGAGCACCTTAATGAAAGTCCTTGAGGATTTTGCCTTCTAACAGGCTAACCTTATTTAACCAAAATACTTCTTAGCGAGGCTTCATCTTGCAGGAAGATTTTGCCTCTGAGTTACCAACCCTTGCAAATAAGGTTTTATAATAGAAACACTGATAGAACTTTAATTACAGGGCAATAAATAGCATCGCTGCCTAATCTTCTGATATTTCTTTAGATTCTGAGCGAAGATTCGCAGCTGTTGCTGGAAACCGATAATCAGGGGCTGTAGGGGTTGGGAGTTGTTCCCCCCACCCCGCGGCAGCGGCGGCAGCAGCGGGCGCGGAGCGGAGCGGGAGGAGGCTGCGGGACGCGGCCGCGGGACCCGGGCGGCGGCGGCGGCTGCGGGGAAAGAGGGGAGGGACAGCGGCGGAATCGGGACCTTGGCATCCAACATCCCACCCGCGGAAAGGGTTTTCCCATCCCGGCGAACGGCCGAGAGGGTGAAGGTGTGGGCAGACCAGGTTAAACGAGGCCAGTGGCAGCTGTAATAGGAAAAATCATAAATAATAAAAATAATGACGGTAATAATAACGCGAAGGGCCTGAGCCGGGGGCAGTCGCTGTCGGGGTAGCCCCGCGGTGCACTCCGCGCATCCTGGCGCATCCCGGCGCATCCCGGCGCGGCGCTGCGGGCGGAGCGGAGCGGAGCGGAGCTTCCCCGGGAAGCGGGGGACGGACACGCCACCCGCCACTTTTTATCATCGATATTATCGATAGTAAAAATATTCTCTTGAAAATGAGATTCTTCCGTAGCACTGCTGTAGACAGACAGCAAAGAGAAAGGCTCCCCCGCGCCGTGGCTTTTCCGCGGGTGCGGAGCGGCCGCCCGTGGTGCGCAGCCTTCCCCCAGCCCTGCGCGCCTCCGGCCGCCCGGCCCCGGCTCTCCTGCGGTTCCTCCAGGGAAAACACAACCCCAAAAAACACCAAACGAACAAAAAATACCCCCAAGCCCCCGAAAGAAATCCCGGGCAAGGAGCGCGGCGCTGGGGAGGGATGGGAGGGATGCGTGCGAGGGGCTTAACCCTTGGAGCTTTGAAGGCAAAACAAGGAAATACGTTGGAAAGGCATGTCTGTAAACAATGATAATTAGCCTTTTCAAAAATCATAACACTGATTAAAATCTCGGATTCATTATTTATTCATCACAGAACCTCTTTGCAGACCTGGGAATAGTGATTAAAACCTAAGTGCTTCTCAATTTTGCACAGCTCGAGAGGAGCCTAAAAAGGGGTTAAAATGGAAAGGAAAGAGGAAACCAAGCAAACAGAATTCTTCTTTTAAGAACCAATACTTTCTTCTTCCCTTCCTGGCAGGAATACTCTTATTCCCCCAAATTTTGGTATTATGAAAATGTTTCTCATACTAAGTACAAGTGTTAGACTGAATCCAGTTGGTACTAAAATTGCAAACACACTTTCACTCCTAGAAAAGCCAACAGAAAGGAACTTCTTTTAACTCCATAATAGCAGGTTACAGAGTAAATGAACAACTGATGGTCAACTGGCCAATTATGGTATAAATATCCGTTGTTTACAGCGAGGTGTTAAATGAGCCTTTCGAGCACAAAGGATCAGACTGTCTAAGCTACAATTTGTGCTTCATCCCATTATGTCTCCCCGAAAAAGGCCCGTGCCGTTGTAGGTAGTGTGCGCACAGAACATATTTCTCTCTGTTGATTTTAGTTTGCTTTAATTCAATACACACTCTTGTTTACTTTTTAAAATTTAAATAAATGTCAGCATTGTATAATTTCTATGTTAACAAAGCAGTGAGCAAAATCCCTTGTATGTTTATAAAATATTATTGTTTAATTCACATAGTTTAGGAATTCCAAATGTTGAGAATAGGAAGGAGGCCAAATACCATCTGTTTATAACTATGATGCATCATCATATGTGTACTTTAAAAAAGAAGAAGAAAAAAAAGCTTGGTCAATCATGCCACTGTTCTATCTGTTAGGAATATGGTGAGGATTTAAAATCTCTCTGTGCCATCCGCAGAAAATTTTAGCGTGGTTTAATTCCGAGCAGGGATGTTGCAGGAGTTGCTCACGTCTGTGTTCCTGTCAGAAGAGCTGCAGGAAACACTCACGTGCCCCAACCACTGCAGGCACGAATTCAATCACTTTCTCCTAGCCTCAATATTCCCCACTTCCAGGGACCGAGAAGCAAAACCTGAGAGATTTATTTAAACTCCTTTATAGGTTTTGGGGGGAGAGGGGAGGTGTGGGTGCATCTGGGGCTTCATTTCCAAGTGCTTCATACGTTTGTGTGCCCGTGTTTTTAAGGACAGAAGGAAAAGCATGAGGATTTTGTAGCCTGTCTTGCAAAACACAGGCTATAGACTATCATTCAGCTGATTCTGCAAATAGCTTTAAAAAAAAAAAAAACCTCTGTCAAATGTTAGTAGTTTTAGGTCCAAGTTAAAATAGGTCCTCGTTAAAAATAATACATTCCATACTACGGAGTGGTACGTAACGTGCATTTTAAAGAGAAGGTAGTCTGCAGGCTTAAAAACAAAGAGAGTGTCTCCAAGTTAAGTAGATAAGAAGATTTTTTTTCCCCAAACCCGAGTTAATTAGCTGGTACGTCAAGCCTCATAGATGTCTTCCTACCTTTCAAGGGCTGAAGAATCCCCAGTAAATGTACTTAAACTTCCTAGCGAGGGCCAGTGAGATGAATGCAGAGATTAGGGCGAGTATTACCATGCCTTCTCAGTGCATCCCAGCTGCAGTTCATCCTACTATTGATAATGATGCTTGGAGTTACTGAGGTGGTTTCTGAAACTCACATATGGGGTCCTTTCCCCAAGGATGAGGAATAATAGCGGCACTCAGGTGGTACGGGGAGGGTAAGCACAGATTTGCAGTTGTCTCTGCCTGGTGCGTGGTGACTTCTCAGTCGTGCTGATTTAATAAAGAGAGAGGTACATTCAGGACAAGGGCCGTAATTCTCTAGTACAGTGTTTGATTTGTGTTAACAAACAAGAGGGGGAAAAAAAAAAAAAGCACAGGTGAAAGGAAAAATGTCTGGGCTTGCTGGAAGCCAGCCCTGGCAGAACGCTGGTGCAGTATGAAACGTTTTGTGGCCAAACTCTCAGCAATTTCTGTAATACCACAATTTAGCATACTATACGCTGCACTGAAATGCCTGGGACTTTGTTTTTTAACTTCTTCCTTTCTACTGTTACACTTAACTTGCAGCATCTTGAATTACTTAGCTACACCCAGATAGAAAGTTACCATTTCTTTAGCTCTACACACTGCACTGGGCTCTTAGTGCTGAAAACTGTCCATCAGAGTGGAAAAGCCTTTACCAGCCCTCTCCTGTATATTTCCCAGCCTTTAACATAACCTTCTGAGACAGTTTATTATCTTTATTATCTTTATTATCTATCTTTATTATCTTTATTATCTTTATTATCTTATTTTTAATTAGGAAAAGGAAATGCCTTACACACCTCTCTTAAGTCATCTTTTTGGAGCTGGTTCCATCAACAGGGATAATTTGCTACCATGCCATGAGCTTAATCTGCTCACACTGACATTACAGGAGTGAGAAACAGGACAAAAGGCACCTTCTGTCACTGCAGTTTGCAAAAATATTCATAAATGTAAAATGTATACAATCCCAGCTTGAAAAAAAACCTGGTGCCAGCTCCACACAGCCGGGCATGCATTCCTGCGTGTTACTTCCTATTTTCCATGGCTATGTGATCCTGGGTCTCCCAAGCTGAGATAGCAACCAAGGGGGAACACTGTCCAGTTATGATGTGCATACCTGTCCATGAGGAGTTCTGTGGACACCTCATGCTCATTTATCGCTTTGTTTTTACACACTGGAGTAGTTTTATGAGGTACACGGATAGAGGCTGCTCCGAAGGTTGCTAAATACCATGTTCACTGCATGCTTGGTTTTGTGCCATTCCTGGGCACTTGGGATCGGTGCAGGGAGAGGGGCATTTGGAATCACGCCCCAGCACAGGTGTAAATCCTTTATAAAGAGCTGTGGTTGAGGCTGGATATGCAGGACATCCAGGTGGGAAGCCATCGGTCCCTGGGTCTCCCTGCTGTGTCTGAGGGCGCCTGTGCTGTGTCAGGACTGCACACAAAACACCCACCGGGCATGAAGGCCGCAGTAATTCACAAGGAGAATGTGTTCCCTGGTCATCACACTAACTTCTCACACCCTTTTGGGGTCTGAACACCTTGTGCTCCCCCTTTGCTGAGGTAGCTGAGGGCATTGATCGTCTCACAGGCTCCTGGGCATTAACATTTAACTATCCTATAATTTGGTTTTTAAGTGAAAGCAGGGAGATTAATAAACTTAATCTAGCATTCACACAGATTTGTGGACAGCTGACCTCTGCCCTCTAGAGACCCAGGCTCATTTAAGAATCTGCATCTGAGAGAGCCCCTACAGTTGTGGTGTTGCAGCCAGTCCTGTCCCCAATGGGCTGCAGAGTGTCACCCTCACTGTCTGCAGCAGGAGCAGTGGTGACAAGGAATTTGCTGCTTTTATTTATGTCTCCCTCCTCTAGAAGGGTCAGTGTTAGCAAACACAGCTCCCTCCTGCAAGATAGCAGCTCTCCTGGGGAGAGGCACAGCAGAAGTAAAATCTTGGTCAAAAGCTGGTTATTATTTCAATTTGTTTGCATGTAGGAGGGAAAGAAAAAATCAGACAAAGAAAAAAAAAGGAAGAAAAAGGGAAGGAGGAATGTCAGGTCTTTGTTTTGGGGCACATGTTTGCAACTTTTGGCATTACCTTATAAAATTCCCAAATTGGGAAAGCCTTTCATGTTGGAGCCTTCAGCCAAAGGAAGTGCTGCCTCAAACTGCAAAGCATTATCTGTGCATTTCTTTGCACATTCCACGTCCTGCAATTCTTGGGGAAAAAAACTTGGATAGGAGTAGTTTGTCAATGCTATTAATAGATATGTTTAATGCAGAAGTGTGCAATGTGATGAACAGCCTTGGCAGGAACCATATCCAGCCTGATTGTATTGTAATACTGTTTGATGCAGCAGTGTGTTTGATCAGTTACAAGTGATGAGTATCATATCACATCAAACAATTTAATACAGTCTCATTGTATGGAATTATGGCTGCTGTCAATCAGCATGTGGCCTATTCCTCACAGATCTGTCTTTGGGAGCTGGAATACAGTGGTAGCTTCATATGCATTAATAAATAAAGTGCTGCTGAAATTCCATGCAGACCTGTTGAGATTTTTGTTTCTCTTTCATGGCCTCTTTATTTTTTATTTCATTTTCATGATCTTTTGTCACTCTCTTCTTTTTGAATGCTGCGTGGAGGTGAATTCACCTGGTCAACAGGACCACCCAGGGTGGGGCCGGTGTGCTTTGAAGAACGTTTGAAAAACATCTAGCAAAAAAAAAAAAATATATATGAGAGTTGTGAATTTTGTTTTTCTCTGAACAGCAGCCTGAGTATAAATCCACTGAACTTGTTTTCAGCTGAAGCTTCACAGAGTCTCTTTTCTTGGCTTCCTCAGGGGGAGGAGAGGCTATCTATTAAAAATGCATATGTTTTGTCTTACTGCTTGGCGCACCTCGCTTGATAACCCCCTACTTTGGTTTGGGGATGGCACTCTTTGAACTTAAAGTCTCTTCCTTAGGACTGATATATTCAAGGTGCTGGAGGGGAAGCCTATGTCAGATGAAAGATATGTATGTAAATAACGGTATAGAGGTGGGGTTTAAGGCATCACCCATTTTACTATCAGTTTCAGACATATGCTGCTCTGCTGCTGTCTTGCCTTGCTCCCACTCCCTAACATAGAGGATGGTTTTCAATGAAGTCATACTCTGCTGCCTGCAAATACGGGGTCATGCTACACTTGTACAGGAATGGTGATTTCAGTAATGTTGCTTATTGTGGTCAAAGAGGGCAGAAGATTGCCTTTTTGCATCGTGTGGCTCTGGGGTTTTGGAGCCTGCACAGACAAATTGATTGCATTGCAGTAGGGCCACACATTCAGAGAATGGAGGTGTCAGGCTGGAAAGCCAAATTTCAGCAGCTGATCAATCAATGTAATGACTGCAAGTTTTCTCACCTTTTGCTACTGTCTCAGCCTGCAGATCTAAATAAGATTGGTGCTCAAAAAGGAAACCTCAGAAGCAATTTTTGTAGATGCTAAAGGAAGTGGGTTTTGACTTAATAAATGGCACATTTCCTTCTACATCAAAAATTATCCTTGGGGGTAAAACAAGGCCTGGTGAGAGATAGGGACAGGAATTAGAATAGCTGCATTTAAGAGATATTTCTAATTCACTTTGGGGTGGTGACTGAGTTTGAGGTCAGGTTTGGGGGGTGCAGTCTGTCCTTCCCTGGCACAGATTTCCCAGCAAAACTGCACTGATGGATCACAGCAAAGGGCTGGGAGCAGTCAGGGCCGTGGAGTGGTCAGGAGGAAGCTTAGCATTACGTAACTCCAACAACCTGAACTCGGAGGCATCCATATAAAGAAAATAAATGAAGACCCGGCTTGCTCCTGTAATATCATCCACCTGATAATTCCTGAGCACTGCTCAGCCAGGTATTTCCTCTGCCTCGTAATCCAAGCAAGATAGACAAGACCCCATATGCTCTGCTTTCCAATATTGGAATAGGTTGTCCTGTTACACAAATCATTCCGGAATTTTACTATTTTTATGGATTATAAACCGGCCACAATTATACCCTGCTCTTGCAGATGAAGCTGATTAATTCAGAGCCAAAGATCTCCATGGTGTCCGACAGTCTGGGTCTCATGGTGCAAGGTGATGCAAAGATGGCAAGGGCAAAATAATATTTATAAGTGTCTTTACAGCAAAATTGTTTTCCTTCAGACCTGGCTTGCTTTGTGGCTACTAAGGACACTCCAGGATCACACAGCACCTGAAGCAGAGCCTGTCCTACCCTGGTTTATCTCATGTCTGGCATTAATTGGCAATGGCTCCGTCTGAGACTGTGATCCAGTCAAATCCTGTAGGCCACGCAGGTCTGGGTGGTATTTAGATCAGAAAACTCATCCAAGCAAGAGGAGCATTGGTTTGCCACTAATCCACAGGAGAGCAGTACCTCCACAAGGTTATTCGTAGATTATAAGGCCAAGAAAGGACTATTTGGATCATCTGGTGTCACGTGTATAACACAAGCCATATGACTTCCCTCAATTAATTCCTGTTTGAACCAGAAAACCTCATCCTCTACCGGTCTAAAAATTGCCAGCTATGCAGAAGCCACCACAACCTTTGATATTATTAGATATGGTGTTTTCGGAGAGATTCTCTCACAAGCAAGGGGTCAAAAGTGGCATTTATCTCCTCTGATTATTAGATCCTTGTTGCTAGGGCGAGAACGTGAGTCACAGCACTGGGACCGAGGTTCCCAAATACCAATACCTTTCACCTGGCTTTTCCTTGCGCTCTTATCTCCATCTGGAATCCTTCATTTTGCCATTCTTTGGTGGTTTCTATTGCAAAGGGCAGTTCTTTGACAGCCACCACAGTGATTTGGTGCACAGAGCAATGGTCTATTGATAAATGGTGGTCTCTGCACTCATTTGGTGGAATCCACCCAAGATCACCAGGAATGGCATTGCTAAAATGATAGCCATAGCTATAGTTAAGAGGATTTGGTTTGATGTGCATTTTAAGGGCTTTAACAAAATAAAATAAAATAAAATAAAATAAAATAAAATAAAATAATTGCCACTAGTGTAGGTTGTGAAACCGTTGCTGCTTACTGGGATGAAAGGCACCATATGTGAAACACGTTGCTGATTTCTTATCTCCAGAAGAAAAAATGTTATTAAAGAGTAGAGGGACAGAATGATTTGTTTCTGCTGTATGGACTGCATTTCATGGGTTTAGAGAATGAGGGTGAGTCCCATTCCCTCACTATATGCAACCTAAATGAGCACTGCTGAGCTAAAATGTCAGAATTTAGTTATAAGGAGAAAAGTTTTTTTTAAAATCCCATAGAATATTAATTTTTTTGCAGGCATTCACCCTGAGTTGTACCACACATACATCTCCCTCCATCAGTGCATGGTCTGTGGAGAAATATTATTTCTCAAACAGTGAAATGTGCTTCCTAGCTAAGAAGATGTCCACATCTCCCCCATGACAATAATAATGAAAAGCATCGCAAACCAGCAAAATTCAGCCCCTCCTTTCCTTTCTTGGAGGGTGGAGGGAGCAAAATTCTTGGTGACTGTTTGTTGTGGGGACAGTGAGATGTGCGACAAGAGGACCCTTCCTCCCACGGGGTGCAGAGCATCCAGCACCCAAGTGACCCCAGCCCGTGCAAAGTGAGGGACCCCCATCGGTGGTCCCCCAGGGACACAGCCTTCCCCTGCTCGTAGGATGCTCAGGACAGCTTGCTTTGAGCAAATGCTGCTGATCCCCAGTGTGGGTGTCCAACACGAGATCTCCAAGCATCTCGCCGAGACGATGATCTGACAGGACTTTCCCAGCAGAAATGGTTCCATGTGATTCTCCATCTTCCCTTCCCTACCCTCCCGCCTCCAGTGCGGGACCCCAATGAGTTAAAAGTGTAAGAGCTGCTCGGAAAGAGGTCAGCTAATAAACGATATCGAAATCCTAGTCCCAGATTTTCTGTTTCCAACATGCTGCGCAACTAACACTGTGACACTTTGGCAAGATGATGGAGAAAAATCCCGTGCCAGCTGACTGATGAGCACCCATCTTTTTTAATTAATTGGGTTGAAAAATGTCTCGTGTCAGTTTGAATGTAGGGGCTCTTTCAGCTGCGTTTTTCTGGATACATATATAGCTATATCTAACTGCAGATTTGAGAGCCCAGCGTGAGGCCTCATAAATGATAAAAATATGTATATATTAGAATTATACACACACACACACATGCACATATTGGATAAATTGATACTTAAACATATATGTGTGTATATAATGTTCTGTTCTCTGTTCTGAGAGGTATTTATAAATAGATTTTATATATATCTATCTCTATTATTCACAACTCTGTGTGCATGTGTATTGTAAAATCTGTTTGGCTTTTTTTCCTGATATGCTTTTTAGTAAAAAGGAAAAAAATATATCTGATTTCTCTTTAAATTAAATGAATTTATTTGTCTGCCTTCCCTTAATGGAATCAGTTTTGATATACTCTTTGTTCATGCTGTTACAGGCTTCAGTCTAAGGGCTCTTTGTATTAACTTTTTTAAGTTACATTACAAAGAGGTTTTAAGATTTCCCAACAGGCTTTTATTTAACCAGGGCTTTTGATCTCAAACCTGCTGGGGCCTAGTGAAATCCTTACCAATTCTCCAGTAGCTCCTCACTATTGGAATTTGAAAAGACCCACCTGAAGGATTTAACTCGCTGTATGGCTTCAGCCATCCTTTAGATGCTTCTATTCATGCAGACAGCGAGGGGGTCGAGGGCACCCTTTGTGATCCTCCAAGTAGCCTAAGGTGCCCTTTGCATAAGTTGTACTCCTGAGGAAATAAAAATCAGGAGGACACAAACCTATATACCTTATTTCCTGCTATCTTTACTTAAAGGAGGAGCACAGGGGGTCTGCTTAACATCCTTTGCTACCTAAATACCTTTTGGACATGGGAACTCAATAAAGGAACTTTCATTGCATCCATTACCCTACTGCGGTGCATAGCAAATTAGATTTAAAAGGGTACTTTTTCCCTTACAGCTATTTCTATCATTTTCTTTAAAATTTCAATTTAGTGTCTAGTGACAGAATATTCTGTAATGTACATTAGAACTATATAACACCAATTATGCTAACTGTGAACATTATTTCAAAAGAATTAGTTATATTAAGTTATAGATAAACCGTTGGGGAAAAAAAAAGGTCAGGTTAGGAAAAAAAAAAGGAGCTATGTGATAATGTTTTAAAGGAGCAACATGAAGTGAATGCTCTTTTCATTTTTTAATCCTTTTATTTTGCATAACCCACACTGAAATTTTGCTACTGGCTTGGTCTTGGTTATTTAGGCAGGGGTGTTGTGTGTCACTGTGTTAGTTTACAGCTACAAATCGTGGTGTAAAACCTACAGCTGGGTCTTGTGGTTGTGGAGAAACATCATTTCCTCTGTTTGGGGGGAAATGGAATTGCAGAAATCCATGAAAAGTCTTTTGGCAGACACTGATGACCAGTACATAGGGAAAAAAAATAAAAAAAAAAAAAAAGGAAAAAATTCTGGCAGACCAAGCTTGAAAGAATATAATAGCTAAGCACATTCTTGTCACAGTTTTGGTTGTCTGTTTTCTTTCTCATGACTGTACCACACATGATATGTCTGTTACCTGCATTTTGTGTTAGCTTTCTGAGAATAATTCCTTTTCAATTTCAGCCCTATGTTAAAATAAAACCACTCCAGAGAGTGCAAGAGAATCTAAATGTACCTTCTGTTTTCATGACTCTTATTTTTATTTGTCTATTTCCTATTGGTTTGTGGGTTGAAGGAGTTTTGAGTTTCAAGACGTTATATATTTGTGCTCCTTCTTTGTGTGCATTTGATCTGGATGTGCATTGCATTGGAGATGTTTTTGTGTAGATGAATAAAATAAAAATTCTCTATTTTAATCCTTACTTCTTCCTGCCTCAGAACTGGTTCAAGACTTTTTCTGGAACCATGTGTAGTTTGGTTATTTCAATTTGTAGGGATTCCTGGCAAATCATTTGTGTTTGTTTGACGTCCTGTGGGATCAAACTGCCATGAATTTTGAATGATCTAAAAACTGTGTCGTTTACTTCGGCTAAAACCGCCTTCCACTTGAAAACATAAATCAGCACAGTTGAAATCTAGTCAAGATCTTTTTTTTATTTTTAACACTTGGGATTTGCCTCAGCTCCAGCTTGAGCTGGAGCATCGCTGTGCTGGTCCCTTGCATCCAGAGGAAGAGCTGGATGACATTGCCACGAGTCAAGTGCCAAATTGCTGAGCAGAGGAGGGTCCTGACTGTCCATCACAAGTGATGGGTCCTTGGGCAGGCCCTGAAATGTGCCCTGCCAAGGATTTCACCTTCTGCAGGATCACTCAGGGTGGGTTTTCCTGTTTTGGGGCCTTCTCACACTGGTCTGGAGTTCAACGACTGCACAAAACGCATCAGACTCCATGTCAAACACACAATCACAGAATCATTTAGGTTGGAAAAGACGTCCAAGATTACCAAGTCCAACTTTTAGACTTTTGTTCAGGATTCTTTTAACTTTCAGCCGCAGCTCCAAGTGGAGTTACAGTAGGAGCTTTCACTTTTTCTCCAGCAGTGAAGTGGAATTGGAAGCAGATGTGAACGCTGGCATTGTCTCTGGGGGACAGATGATGTTATTTCACCAGCTTGACATCTGTTGAGACTTGATTAAACCCAAAGCATGCTGGGCTGGTCCTGTTCTCTAGATCCTCTGAAAAGGGATTTGTCCCACCAAGTGTATTTGGGAATTCAAGCCTCCCTACAAACCTAGAAACCTCTGAGCTGTGGCTTCAAATTGGACTTTTTTTATGTTCAGAAGATGCAAACCACAATGGAAAGGTTTATATCTTGGTGGCATGGATGTGAGACTTAAATATGAGTCCATCTTTATAAAATAGTGGGAAAGAAAGGGGAAGAAGGAGCTTTTGATTGTCAAGGCCTGATGATCCTTTTGAACGCGTGTCCTTGTGCACCCACAGGAAAATGCCCTGATCCAAACCTTTATTCTTAAAATCTTCCTGAGAACTTTGCTGGGCAATGTCATCCCTGCCCATCCCAAAAAGGAGGAAGCTGTGCTCCTCAGGCACATCTTTTCCACCACGCTGTACCCATCCCTCTGTGTCTTGAAGGGGTATAGAAAACCCTAATTTCCATGTGGATGGCGAGGGATGCCTTTGTGGAGGGAGCAGCCCCGGATGCTACCCGCATGCCTGAATAGGCCTCAAGAAACCAAAGCATCCCAAGTTTTATTTTACCAGCACCCCCTGTGACCTTTGGTAAGCAACTTAACCTGTTGTCCTCAGGCTCCCCAGTAAAATGGGAGACCTTAATACTTATCTGGTGGGATAACAGTGCTTAATACTTACCTAATTGGATGACAATACTTACCTACATACCTCACAGGGGTGTTGTGAGGATTAATTAGCTAATGTTTGTAAAGTGCTTTGGAGATGGAAAGCGGTATATAGTAATGCTAAGCACTATTACTCCATGTCAGCACCGAGACCTTAAAATGGCTAAGGCTGCAATAAGAGTTTTTATATGTTTTAAAATAAGCCAATTCTGCTAGGCATCCGGATGCTAGGATTATTTTTAGGCAGAGATTTCTAAGAAAGTTGGGAAACAGAAGGGTATAATTATATGACCTGAAACCTTTTGTTGTTTCTTTTAGTTGACCAGCTAAACAATCTTAGGTGTCGTTTGATGAATTGTAAAAACTGCATGTTGGAGTTTAAGACATATCAGTGTTTACTCTTGCTGATCAAACAATATTCCTTGAAATAAATATCTTTGCTACAGTTTGGACAAACAAATATATTAAATAAGCCAGAGGAAGTATTTATTCCTGTGTTCTTTCTTTCTGTATTTCTTTCTGTAAGCAGCTTTTTTTATCAGTGTAATTCTGCTCTTGTTCCCATTAGGGTAACTGAAAGGTAACACCGCTGCAGTAAATGGAATTACACCAGATACAAAAGCATTATGTGAGAGCAAAATTATATTTATATGTGGTCTGAAATGCAACCTGACACTTGGTTTTAAAGAAAAATCAAACCAACCATTCCTAGAAATATATATAAATGCAACTTTAACAGAAATTGTCAAGCTCTTTGTTGAATCCTGCTTGTTTCATGGCAACTCCTAAACAGATTTTGCAAAAGGAAGGTCTGGTACAGCATAGACCATATTTTCCCTTTTGCAGGAGGAAACTTTGCAGAATTTTTGCCTTTAAATATTTTATTTGGTTCCTAATGTGGGCTCTCAGTCCAAGAAAGCAACTTTATAGTTATCAAAGCACCCATTTGTATATTTTTTTGCTAGAGCGTTTCTTCAGATCTTTTCCTCTCCAAAGTTAAAGAGAATTCCCACAAATTCCTAAAATCTGTTAAAATACAGAGCAGAGTGCTTACATTGGTATGTTGGCTGTCCCTGGTAAAGAGCCTGTGCATTTTCATCCTGGGTATGCAGAAGAAATTCAATCTCCTGCTGGGCTAAGCACCAGGATTTGGTTGGCTCTAGGACTAATTCTTACATTTCTGCATTGGGCAAACATAAGAATGGATAACACTTGAAATAAAACCTACCCCAAAGCCTTTCGTGTGGATATCAGGTTATTTGAAAAGGCAATAGAGACCATCCACCATAATCAAGGGTGAGTCAAGGAAAATGGCATCAAAGAGCTCAGAGCAGCCAAGAGGAAAACTCAACCCAACCCCGAGCGTGTTGTCGGTGTCCCAGCTGCCAGAACAACCGAGGAGGCTTTGGGGGAAGCAAGCTGGGAGGTCAGGTGTGGTTGCTGGGAAGGATATCTCCCAGATTAACTGGTGTTTGGCCCTTCAGCTGCCATGAGAGCCCAGCGTGGGCCCACGGGTGCTGAATCCAGCTCTGGACCACAGGAGGAGGGTGAAGTGAAGGATGACTGCTGCTGTGTCACCGTCGAGCTCGTCAAGCCAAAGCTTGTAATTTATGTGTGTGAGTGTAATAGCTATGGAGCACTCTGCACTTGGTGTTCCTGGGGAAGAGCTGAGGGGACAAGGGGACTTAGTGTTTGGGGAGAATTATCTGTATCTAGGCAGTAGAATTTGCAGACTTGGAAGATGGGAAATTTGGTTGAAGTATAGGACTTTGCTAACCCCTTGTTGCCCGTCATTAGCATTTCGCAGAACAAGAACTCTTGCCAAAATGGAGGGGATCGCCGTAGGCAGTGCCTGGAGTGAGGAAGGTGAAATGCAGACAGGGAGGGAAAAGGTGGGGAAAGAGGGGGTTGCAGTGGGGCATCAAACAATGGAAAAAAGTAAAATCTGAATTTCCATCTCTGCTCTCAATGTCCTTGGGCAAATCATATAACTGCAATGTAAAATGGGATAAAAGCCCATTTCTACTGCACTTTAGTAATGATTAGAGATAGTGCAGTGTCCAGGTGCCACCATGGTGGAGACAGACACAGACATGCAGAACAGCTCCTAGTGGAACTACACAGTGCATCATGTGATGGGAAAGCACTGCTGTTATCTCTTTCTGCCTCAGGAGACCTAAAGAAGATGTAGCAGTGGATAGTTTTGTACACCTGGATTTAATCTTCGCTCTCCTGCCTTACCCAAATCAACTCCATCTGATGGTGCAGTGCATATTTCCAGCATATTCACCAGTCTGGCAGCACTCTTTTACAAAAGAGATGTTCTGGGAGGAAAGCACAGTCCAAAGTCCATCTTCCTGAGCAGACTGTGCTTGCTGCACCAGCAATGAGTGACGTGTAAATCAGCCAGTAATACCTGAAATTGCTTCAGTGATGTCTATCAGAACTCGTATGCCAAAGACTTCATTTCTACTCTGGTAAGTGCTTAATAAAAAGCAATTTATATTAAAAAAAAAAAAAATAGTGGTCATACAAATAAGACAGTGCTACTGAACAAGAGAGCCTCAAGGGGACATATGGTACCTGGTCACTGAGGCTGCCTCTGGCAGTCAAAGAATCACAGAATCATAAAATCATAGAATGCTTTGGGTTGGAAGGGACCTTAGAGATCATCTGGTTCCAACACCCACAGGCACATCTGGTCTGTGATTCATGCTATATTAAAAAACTCAGTGGTCCCTTCCTCACCTTTGTCCAAGTACTTACACTCTTCCCAGGGAGCAGCACCGATGTTCCATGGTGCATGACCTCCCTGGGGAGCCAAACTGGCCAAACTCCCAGCCAAACCTGGGAAATGAATCTCCAAATGGTCCCTGGAGGTTTTAGCCCCAGCCTAGAGAAAGGATGGAGGGTGTGGGATAAGGAATATTGGGAAAGGTAGAGACATAGCAACCTCAGAGGGGTCTGGATAAGACACCAAGAAAACATCCTAAGAAAATACCTTCCTTACTGGTTTTAATCATTGCTGGTGTTGTAGGTGGCCAGATACAAAAGATTAAAATAGAGGACAAGAAAGGGCTGTCTTAAATTAAGCATTTATTCACAGATGACCTAAATTAAGCAAAGGACACCCTGTGCAGGATTCTGAAGTCTGTGGCAGACCGGAACCCTCTTGTTTCTGCCTCGGCCTCATCTTCATCACTGCAATGAAAAGTATTTGTGCTCTGCTCAGCGTGTGTGGATTTCTGCAGCCCTCAATGGGATTGCAGGGAGAATCAAAGTGAAGTGTCCTCTTTAGGTCCTCAAGAAATAGAGCTTTCTGCTGGTTAACCATTACTTTGCATTTTCCCTTCCTTACAAAACGACTGAGGTTAAACATTAAGCGCCTGCAGTGAAGGACACCTGTATTTGCTGGTCCCATTATGCAGCTCTACTGAAAAGGCTTTACAGCTGTCTAAATTAGCATAATTAAATCCACATCAATTAAAAAACCTCCATCATCTCTTTCCCCTTCAGATGCAGATAGTCGCATTTGTCTAAGGTGCTAAGTGACAAAGGAACTTTTTAACAGTGGAAGCCCGAGCTGAAAGGAAGAGTAATACGGGTTGTATATTGGCCCAAGGTTCACCTTAACACCAGTGGAAGTGATTAGTGGGTGCTGCTCTGCCTAAAGAGGTAGAGCTGCCTTTTGCATGACAATGATGCCAGGACCCAGAGCCAGGCATTAGAGATGTGCATTTTACAACACGCTTTGGCTTCTATTGCTCCTTTATACCCCATTAATGGGGGGAAACAAAGCCTGGCATGATTTGGCCAATTTCCCCCACCCTACTTTCTTCCCTTTTTTGTTTTTTTTGGGGCCTTTTTTTTTTTTTTTTTTGGTTGTTTTGTTTTAGGGTTTTGTGTTGTTGTGTGTGGGGAAGCCCCAGTGACCCCAGGATAGCAGCAAGGCTGCGCTGTGTGATGCGAGCGAAGAGAATTCCTCCAGATGAAAACTGACATGGGGTTCAGGGGTTAATTTCTGGAACAGGCGCATTTGCATACAAATGAAAAATGATGGAATTTCTGTTCTCCTAAATTTTCAATGTCATCAGCATCAAACAGCAGTCAGTGCTCCCTTGCTGTTTGAAGAATATTCATTACTTCAGAAGAAGGGGCACCTTGTTTGGTATTAATCTCCTCTTCAGGTCAATGACTTAATTTGCTAAACTCCATCTGAAGTGCCACTCACTTTTTGATTTCTCTGCTATTCTTTGTTATTTTTCATAACATGTTCTTAATACTTTTTTTATTTGTAAGGGGATATGTGTCCCCAGCAAATGCAAGCAGGAGGAAGGACTGCCTTTATTTATTTATTTTCACCCAGAGAACTCAGCACCCATCTGTATCATTTGTGGCACGTTTTGGTGTCTGCTCGCCTTAAAATTTATGGGGGTTTTAGCAGAAAGAAAATAACTTGTGGACTCAAATGGGAAAACAAACATTTTTCGTTCAAAACTGACATTTAAATGGATATCTGGTGCCTTGTGCAACAAGGTTATGGGGTGTCATGCCTCTAACAAAAGGTAACAAGCGGCAAAGTAATTAATCCCCCAAAGAAAATCATAATATTCTTTTAGTTCCTGCCTCTGGAAATTCTCATCTGAAACCGCAGTGGCTGAGGATGTACTCGAGGAAACTTTTGTGCTAGCTCTTATTTCCCCATTGTCCTCTTCATGTCTGCCAGGGGCCTGAGGAAGGATCCCATTTCCCCCTGTTTTTGCCCTTCATGGTTGTAATTCTTCTCCCTGAATAGGATTATTCAGGGGATCTTTAGATCTTCAGAGCTTGGGGGTGTCTCTGGGAAATTGGCCCGGGACCCTCGGGTGGACATTCCCACCCTGTGGCCTGGGTGCTCCTGGCTGAGGGTCCCAGGGGAGGGTGGGTGTCCCTGTGGGATAAGACCCATCCAACTCATGTGGAAGGGCTGTAAAATAACCTCAGAGTTGGGATTTGCACTAAAACCTTTTGTTTTTATATGTCCAGGCCTTTTTGAACTTTCCAGTCAGACTTATTCTTGATTCTCAAAATAATGGGTTTTTTTGTTTGTTTGTTTTTTAATTATTAATCAGATCTGATTTTTTTGGCATGAGCGCTTATGGAAATGAAGCAATTGCACTGTCTGTTCTTCTGTCTGTCGCCCCTACTAACTTTTAAACCTCTTTGCCAATATCTCTCCAGTTTGTTAACAGGCTACAGAGCTCAAAGGTGTGAAGTGTTTTCCAGTTTTCGTTTTTTTCCTTCCATATCTAACTCTGAAATGGCAACATTTACAGTTGGAAATAGTACGGACAGCTAAGCTTTTCTCTGTTTTTTTTTTTTTTTTTGGTGACTTGCGAAGGGGAAAAGAGGTGATCTGAGGCTTAATTCCCTGTGTGTCTCTATGAAGGCTGTTAGCAATTAACCAACTCACTCCGGATGCCTCCAAGTCCAGCTGGGTGAGGTTCAAGATCCTTGACAAAAAAAACAATATCAAACAACAAACTATGTGCACATAATATATACAAACAACTTGCATGCAATTGCCTCTTGCTGCCTTCTCTTCATGTAACCTCTCTTTAAACTGAGAATTTTTGAGGTTTTTCCATATTTACAGAGTGTGTCACTCAGCGGGGCTGTAGTCCTGACCAGGACCTTGAGCACTCGAAAAATAAAAATAAACAGGGGGTGATGGGGGGGAGTTATATTCCTACCTGGAGCATTAAGTTAAGAGTGTCTAAGGGCCTTGATCCTCAGCCCCAGCCAAGCTGGATTTAGCATAGGTCATATTAAGGTGGGGCAAAGGGGGCTTTGTGTCATTTTTAGATCCCCTTATCCCAGGCTGCGGAGCCCTGGTGTGATGGGAGGGCACCCGTGCTGGGAGGCTGGGATGGCAGAAGGGCTGGTGCACTTGGCCCAGCGCCATCCGGAGATCCTCTCCACCAAGGGCAATTCGGGGGTGACGGGATAAGCCAGCTTTGCAAAGGCAGCTGCTTTGGGAGCCCGGATCTGCCTTGTTATCCAGAGAGAATGTCCTCGGCACAGAAAACTTTCTCTGTGGGAAGGCTTGGGTGTGGGAATGGATCCTGCTCTGACATGTCTGTGATGAGCGGGAAGATGCTCCCCTCCGGTGCAGTTTGTTGCTGTCGGAAGAACAAATCAAGGAATTGTCAGATAAAGCCGAGAGAATCAGTAAAAATCAACATCATCCAAAATTCAGGGCCAAAGAATTACAACTGCCCATGTCTTATGCTGTGAAATCCTTCTGCCAGGGGGGCTGGATTCCTCCTGATTCTCTTACGTGACAAAATACAGGCAGAAAAGCGACTCTCATGAATGCTTTTGTAGTGGAAGGCTCAGGATTCTATCTGATGAGCTGATTCTCAGTCACATCTGTCTATCTTGTTGTATGAATATTGATAATGAAGTCAGAAAGAGAGACTTGTCATCGTAAGTGCAGCAGACTCTGGCACTTGCCTGCTCAGAAGGAGGCGGCTCTGCTGCTTCGCTGCTGTCGGTGATGTCGGTTTGTTGAAATAATATGTCTCTGCCAGCTGAGAATCTGGCCTTAAAATGAGAAAAGTTGAGATTCCCATTGTTGAATTAGTTTGGCCACATTAAAAATACGTTGCTCTAGAAATGTGTATATGAATATGCTAATGTTTATTTTGCTAAATGTGCTTGCCAGGATGTGCCATGTGGCTGAGTTAGTGTTACTTTAAGAATCCTAATTTTTTGCCTTTTCAGACTTTGGATCTTTTAAACTTGTAAACACAGCATTTTGTTGGCAAAAGTCTCTATGATTTTATGCATACAGCTGACTTTTATCTTCACTTTTTACATCACCTTAATACTGAAAGAGAGAAAGCACTCATCTGTTTATGATAAGTTTATCAGAAATATTCCAAAGTTTTCCATGACTAAGATATTATATTGTTACAGTGGCTTGCTACAGGGTAATTTCTAGACAACAAACAGAATATTTCAAAGCCCAGATGTCCTGTTTAGACAAGGGGGTTTATATTGATTAGGATCTGCTTTCACCTAACATCGTGTAGTAAATATCACAAAGACATAATTAGAAAATTCGGTACAATATTTAGTCCTAGTCCCTGTGTGCCAGAATTGTTTGACTACTGAGAAACTGGAGCTTGTTTGCATCCCAGTGTGTTGTGAAACGCAAACTTCAAAGAAAATATTATATCTCCCAACTCCAGCTCGTGAGAGTCTTGGAAGTATAATACAGAAAGGCTTAACAATCCCTGCTGAGGAAAGGGCAATTTGACACTGAAACTACTGTTAAAGCACCGTTGACACACTGGTGGGCAAAAAGTGCTTATTAGAGGAGTCTAGTTACAGTCTCAGGAGCCAGGCAGAGAAAACGCACCCGAGTCATTCTGAAAATTGGCAACTTGCACCAAATAGATGTGTTTTGTGTATGTGTCTGTGCTATTTTTTTCCCCCCTCCTTAACTACACGTATCTCCATGTTTGCTTCGTAGGCTTTCCATAAGATTGGGGCCCTCGCAGTATTCAAATAAAATATTTAGATTTGCAAAACTTCTGGAAGCCAGATTTTAAGGGAAAAAAGAAGTTTTTTGTCAGATTGTCAGTGTCTGAATTTCATCACAATCTGTTCAGCTGTTTGTTGCAGGCAGGCGTAAAACATAGTGGGTAAGTGTGTGTTTGTACTTCTTATACATATTGAAAGAGGGCTGCCTAATCCCCTTGATGAGGAAAGCTCTGTAAATTATATACATCTGCAGGCACTGTGCATGGGTAGCACAGAAGCAAAGAGGCAGATCAGCAATTTGAGGGAGCAAATAAGAATTTTCTCGCAAAGTCGGCGATTGGGAACCTTAGAGCAGCCCAGCCTCCTGGTGATGTCATTTACTTGTGGGTTTGTTTGGGTTTTTTTTGAATGACCCAACTGTTTTGCCTCAAAAACTTTGCCTAGGAGGCCCTTCTACGCACTCAGGATTCCTGGCAAGAGAAAAAATATTTGCTGATGACAGCTCTGAATATATTCTCTTTAATTGTCACTTATGTCTCTGTCCCATCCTCTGCACCGTGCTAAAAATAGTAATTCGGGTTGATGGTTTCAACACCATCTAATGTATGTATATTATTGCATACAAAACCTACATAAAAATGTCAGGAATGAGACCTAAGCCAGGGATAAAATTGAAAATCACAAACATGAGAGAAGACCCAAATAATGAGGGTGTTGCAGGGAAATGTTATATTGATGTCTCTGTGTAAATACATGCAGGCAGAGCAGTGAAGATCCTACCACCTTCCATGCATAGAGGATTCCTAGAATAATATTTGCCTATTTTTTTTGGTAAATATGTAGGTAGTGTTTATATTTATCCTCAGCCTTCCCCTGCTTCCTTTAATAGCATGATTTGCTAATCATGCTACAACACTTGTAAGGTAAGTGCAGAACACATTTCCCTGTCCATTTTGCAGAGGATAAATTTGTCCAAATTGCACAGCAAGTGTCTGGCAGAAGTGAGACTAGACACCAGGGATAAAATCCCTTTGATTTCACTGAGGCAAGGATTTTATTCCAGGAGTTTTGTCTCCACTTCTCCACTCTGTCTCCTATGCCCTGTGTGTTCTGGGCTTTTGTTGTTACTTGATCCAAGTCTCGGCTCATAGGGTTAAAGGAAAGTCTGACAAAGAGGCAGCGATGGTAGCGTTAACGTGACACTGTACTTACGGTTTTGTCAGCATTTGCATTATAAACTTCTGTTTGCAGCAATTATAAATCAACCATGAAAAAAGAAAAAAAAAAAAAAAAAGAAAAGAAAAGAAATCACTGTGAAGTAAAACTTGGCATACCAGAGTCCAGGAGGGAATTTTGAGCTTTTGGAAATAATGGCTTCTGATTACCATGGACAGGCATGACATGATGTGCAAATATACACTCCACATTGCACTGGAAAAAAATCAGAACAAGTGTCACCACTTTGTCATGGCCAAGAGTGTGAGGAAAGAGGGTCTTCCTGACTTTCAGAAATAAGAGAGATATTTTATTATTCCCAGAAACATCCTATTAATGCCCTTAACTACTTCTTAATTTTTCCTGTTTATTTTGTATCATCCCATGTCAGGGAAAGACGATGGCTGGCTTTGGGTTTTGCAGTGGATCAGAGTCAGCTGGTGTTGATCAGCACAGCTCCACCCAAGTCCAGTGAAGTGAGGTTGACTTACACCAGCGGACAGCCTGGCTCCGTATCGCCTTTCCACAGAGGCTGCGGCATTTGCTACCCATTTGGAGCACTAGTTAGTGTTTGTTTAACTTTGGAAGTCCGTTCTGCCATACTGATTGAATTCCAGTGGCAGGATAGGCATAAGTTGACTTGAAAGTGTTTTTGCTGAGGACGTAGTTGGTTACTTTTAAGTTGTATTGTGCTCATATTTATTGCATCGTATTCCAGGCTTTCTTCTGCTGCACAGCAGAGCGATGGAGCAGGTGGTGCTCAGCCAGTTTACAACTGCCAGGCTGGTCCGAGAGGCTGCAACTATCACCTACCCTGCACCCAAACCGTGATTTTGCAGGCTAGAGCTGAGTCACTGCCCATTCTGGGTCAGAGCTCTGGGCTGTCCCCAGGACGAGCTCCCTCCTGCATCATCATCACTCCTGAGTCACGCGAAAGACGAGCTGTTGGCTCATCGGGGCAGCATTCCCCAGCAGCCGAGCTGGAACTCGAGTCCTTATTTCTGAATTCAGCTTGGAAATAATTACAGCGCCCTAGTAGCTTTGGCTTTCGGTGGTGCTGCTAATAACTGAGTGCTAAATGTGGAGCAGCTCTGCAGGAGTGTCCCGGAGTCAGGTTACGGGGAGCAGGCGTCAAAACAAAGGTGCGGCAAACTCGAGGTAACTCATTGAATTGCGCGCCGGGGTTGGGTGTAGGGAGGAGAAGCAGCAAAACTCCTTGCTGGGGTTTTTTTAGATGTGACATTTCAGTGATGTACCAACAGAGGAAATTTTGCTTGCAGAATCCTGTGAGCAAAACACTTCTGAGAATGTATGTATACAATTGTTTAAAAAAACACAGGGTTACTGACACAGATGCCAATTTGGTAGGGCATATGGAACATTTACACTTGCCTTTTTCATTCTTTCTTGCTACAGCTGGTACTGATTTAGTATGTGAAATTTTACTAGCAGGAGTGCTAATCAAGACAGAGATTTCTGTGAGGATTTAGTCATTTATGTGGAGGAAAACTATGGGTATCATTAAAAAGTACAAGATCATCTATGAGAGGAACATTATCATTAGGAACCTAATTTTTAAAGCAAACAGAGGGAAAAAAAACTACTGTATGTCTTCAACAGCAGCAGCAGCAGAAAATTATGTTCTTTTAATATTCAGTCATGTCACCTCTCTCTAAGTTTGGGAAAAGAAAATTTGAAATTCACTTGAAAAAAAAGGCAATAGATGCTCCAAGTGTTTTTTCAACCAGTGTGATAGCCTGTTCTGCTACATCAAATGGATATGGCTGGGAATGGGATTAAATCCAAAAGCCACATCCAAATCCTGGATCTGTGTTTGAATATGAGGCCTCCATTTAAACCTTACTCTGTGATGGGGCTGCCTTTCACCATCTTGGCGTTTGAGAAGGGGCCAACAGTATCCCACATCTAAAATCCAGAGTTTGTAAAAGTACCCTTCTTTTTTTCAGGAATTGCAATCTGGGCCTGGAATGGAGACATTCAGATATTAAATACCAATTCTGGCCAATTTCTGATGGGACAAGAAATACTATATTCCACCAAGAAGGCAACGAGAGTATATTACTCATCCAAAGAGGTGATTTTTGCATTACGCACGGTGTAAAAAATTATGCCCGGGTTTAACTGCCGTTTCCTGCCAAGATTATTTCAGCGCAAACAGCAACAGAGTAACTGCTGTATGTTAAATATGTTGTACAGGTGGCCCAGTGATAGGGGAGACCTGAGCAGTAAAAGCCGACATCTGCAGCCGGAGGTGCCTGCGCGCGGTGGAGCCGTGTGCTGGTCCCCGTGGAGGACGGCCAGCTGCCCGTGCTCACAGCTCTGCCCGCACAGAGAGGTGTGTGAGGAGCTCTGGAGTGCGCTCCCTGCCCTTTCCCTGCTGCTTTCCCAACTAGTTTGGGGGCTGTGAGGAAAGACAATGTGAGGAGGATGCTGGGGTGACGCCCCCGGGTGATGGTGCTCTGAAATGTCTCGAGGTTTGCCAGTCAATATGCGCAGTAAATAAATACCTGCCTGCAACTAGGCAGGAATTCATCTCGGCTTCCCAGGGATTGGCTTCATGTTGAGCCTTCTGAATATCTTTGCAAGCTGCTTCACTTTGCCGTGACAGGCACTCTTTCCTGAGGCAAGATAACACTGAGGAGGGTTTGGAGAACGAAATCTAGGCCCCTTCATTTGTTTCAGGAATGTTAGTGTCATCCCAAGTGCCTCTCTTGTTGGGAAATGCAGTTAATTTTAGGCAGATTCCCAGATATCACTGGGTTCAGTAGCTTTCTGCAGTGCAGATGTGAGGGGTCTCCTTTGACCCCTACAGGAAATGGCTCTCTTGTGGGAACTTCACAAATGTTGCAAGGTTATCTCATGTATTTTGGGATCTACCAGGGCTTAAACTTTCAAGGAGCCCCACTGAATTGGAATTAAATCCCTTTTTTCACTTTCACAACATCAGATTTCATTTAGTTATGACTAAAAATTTCCTAAATTTGACATTTTCCAGTATTCCACCTAATTTTAATCACTAGCAGAAAAGCTGAAGACTTAATTTAGAGGTTGAAAGAACTAAACAACTCCTGGATACAACAATGACAATTTTCACTTAAAAGGCTTTTTTCCCAAAATACATATACTGCTAAACATGGTATCTCCAGGGGGCAGGGAAATGGCCATCAGGCTAATTAGCTCAAAGCAAGCGAAACCATAGGGGAAAAGGAAAAACACCATTTATGTTGGCTTGAGCATCGCTGCTTGCACTAAAACTGCTTGGATGTCTGTGAAAGCCATGCAGAGGTGCTTCTGGCTTTGTGGACTGTGGGAGTGGGTCAGCTTCTTATCTGATGCCATCAGGACATCCCAGATCTGATGTCAGCAGCAGTGGAACTCCCTTCTCCAAAAACCTCAAGCGTTTGACTTGTGTTGTTACAGCTGTCCAAACTTCTTCCTAACATAGCAAGGTGAAAGAATCTAATATTGGGTCAGAGCAGGAATATCATAGGATTTGCCTCTGCCTCCCAGAAAGAAAAAGAAGTGAGTCATGATGGAGATTTCACTGTTACCGTCAATAAGAACAGTTACATCACCAAAAATGCGCAGTACAGCGAGCTGAAGTCTTAGACAGTTTGTGATGTTTAAACATCTTAAGCACTGTTGAGCGTTTTCTCTACATTTCTTGATATGGCACTGTGGTTTTATTTAAGCAATCCTGAAAATCGTGGCCAGCTGCACCATCTGCCAGAGATGATGCAGGATGGGTGCCTCCAGCATGTCAGCGCTCAGATGTCATTTAAAAGGGAAATGCTTTCTGTACTGGGAAGAGGGCAGAGACAAAGAGCCCGGGCAGGCAGCAGGCTGTGCTAAGTGGAAAGAAGAATTGATACCTTTTCTAAGGCCTGACCTGAACATCTGAGTTCCTTCCCTTGGGGTTTCTCACCCCCAAATGTTATTTTTTTTTTGTTCTCATGTGTGTGTGTATATGTCTTTTTTTTTTTCTCTCGGCACTCACAGATCCAAAAAGGCTCCGAGAGATGAAGACCCCTCTGATGTCGAACAGGTGGCTGGTCCAGGTCACTGGGCGCGATGGTGGCTGTGAAAGCAAAGCGTGTGGCGGTCCCACCTCGGCGCGAGGCGCGGGGGCGCGGCGGGTGCGTGGTTGGCATTTAAAGGTCAGTCCCTCGCAGGTCCTCGGCACGTTCCCGGCAGCAGGTGACCTCCGTGACTGCTCTCCCATCTCACACATCCGCCTCATCAAGGAGCCAGGCTGCACCTTTGTGAAACTGTTTGCAGAAGAACGAGGCGTGATCACAACTAAGCTGAAGGGTGTCATATTCACTTTACCACCGACATGAGGACCAGTGGTTGAATATTCGATTACATGTCAGTCACAGCACATTAGGCAATCTTCCAGTCTGCCAGCTTTGCCCTTCCCAGCTCCCAGCTAAGTGTCATCAGGAAAGAAGTAGCACCGTGAAGGCAGGAATTGGCTTGCTCTGGGAGCTTCAGTCCCCATGAAAAATGTCCTCTCTTATCATTCCAGTGGGTCTATTGGGTCCCCCATACTCTGGAGAGAGGAAGGTTGGTTGTGCCTCCTGACTGTCGACTCAAACCACTCATGGTGCAGTTGCTACTCAATTTCTTCTCTAGATCCAAAGGTATAAATGTGTGCAAAAGCAGCAAATGGTGTATTGAAAAATTAGGGAGCTGTCATTCCAACTACATTACCAAAAATATTCTGCTCTTTCAAATAAAGTGGCTATAAAAACTTGTTGCTCTGACCGAGCATTTTCTGGACTGTTTTGCTTGCAAATTACTTAGTGAAAATATGCTAGGAGTGGAAGTTAAGGACTGTGGACAATTTCCCACTTTGTTTAAGCCAGAAAAATCCCATCTCAGCTCCAAGAAAGAAACTACTTTCCAAAATGTCAGCTCATGCAGAAAGTCCCCGTTCAGCTGGAACGAGCTGCTCCGTTTGCGCTTGGTGGTTTCTGGAATAATAAAAAGCCCTGTACACCCATGCCGGGAAGCACAAGCACCAAAGGATAATGTGGGTAGATAATTTCCTTTTGGAATTGGCACTGGGGGCTTATTATGGTTTTTGTTAAGCATCCTCCACGTGTTAGCACCAGGCACGTGAGAAGTAAACGGGTGGCATTCCCACTTTGCATCTTCTTCCAAGGTTGAGCCTGTGCCTCCTGTTTGGAGAGTTTCAAAGTGAATTTGAAATCAAAGGAGACAACACTGCTGTGACTGGGTGGGACACTCATAAGCAGAACTTTAGCTTTGTCTACTTTGATTTC
The DNA here is from genome assembly GCA_013397915.1 of Daphoenositta chrysoptera. Lineage (NCBI taxonomy): Eukaryota > Metazoa > Chordata > Aves > Passeriformes > Daphoenositta > Daphoenositta chrysoptera. The sequence continues at coordinate 352,797 of VZRO01004341.1, forward strand.
AGATTCACTTTGAGTGCTTTTCTGACAGGAAGTGCAGGCATCACAAGACTCTTGGTAGCAGCATCACCATTAACTTTTCAAGTGACCCTTACTATTTAGCTGGAGAGACAATAAGATTGTGGTGGGTGTCAATGGGAATAACCTTTACGATACTTCCAAAGCTTCAATTCTGTCCTCGGGCTCCACAACTCCAAGAAATACTTAGAGGGAGAGACTGCCCGCAGAGTGAGGAGTGCAGTGTGATGGATGAAACAATAAAAATGACACCGCTGGTAAAACTGAAAGTTTATGTGTTGTGCCTATGATTGATGTCAGGGTGGTGGCATCTGGACCCTGTGTCATATTATGGGTGCAGCATGAGGCCCTCTGCGTGGCAGGATGGCTGCACCCATGGCTGGCAAGTCCAGGGAGGTGAATTTGGCCTGTCTGGTGAAAGAACACCTCCATGAGGAATTGTCTGCAAGGATTGAGGGCAGCTCTCAACAGCAGAGTGAGATGGAAAGTACAGGCCTCCATTTTGGGTTGCTCTTGGAGATAATGGCTGTTTTTCCCCTGTATCACCCAACTCCTTGCCCGTGTTTGAAAAGGGCATCCTCAGTGCTGACAGCAGAGCTGTTACAGACAGAAGGACTGGGCTGAGAGCAGACAGGGAAGTGCACCTTACTTTTAAAAAGAAAGATGTGTCTTGACAGCTTGCCAAATGCCACATCTGCCTCTCTTTGCACCTCTGTGGGTGAAGCTGAACCGCAAGGTGGTGAAGATGAGCGAACTTATCCATTAACTGTGTGAGATCCACTCTCTCCTTTTCTGTACAACTGCTGTAGGTGATTCCTGACTGGAAGGACCTCCCAGAAACCCCATCTGCAGCACCTGGGGGGAGGCACAGCTGTGAGCTCCCTGTGGTGGGATGAGGAGGCACCACACCACTAACACCTCAGATGGGCTGGGAGGAGGGTGGGGAGCATGGGCACTGGTAAATGGTTTTATTCCCCCCCTGCCCATTGTCAGTTGTCTTTGCTATTGGAGTTTTTATCTTCTTTCATGCTGGCTCTCCGTTGGGGAATGCTGATGAGACCATGCGAGCCAAGATGGCCTTTGAACTGTTTCTCAAGGGTTGAATCTGTCCCTCAGTTAACCAGGCAAGTCTATCTTGGTTTATCTGATTAGGTGGAAGGATTTGGGGGTTGTATCTCTAGTGTTGCATTTTTATTTCCTGCTCACAATAATAGTAAATCATAACCCGCTGGTCTGCAGGTATCTTGGTGGGAATATTTGGCCTGTGACACTGAGTCTGTATTTTGCATGCAGCACATTGGCATCGTGTAAATGTTATGAACAAATTCTATTACCTTTGAAACCACAGAAACAACAACAGTTATAATTATAGACTGAAGATGGTGCCATGTTTCAAATGTGCCTGCAGGAGTAGTGCTGTGATGAAAACAAGGTGTGTGCCTGCAGCTTTTGCTGTGTTCAATGACATCATAATTATGTTGTATTCGAGTTTAAACTTCTGTCCTTAAACACAAACAGCTTGTGTAAAACCTCTTAGGTTTTCCTTCTCATTTCTTGAGTAAGTCCCTGGACTAAAATTAGTTGAAGCAGTGAGTAAGGTAGGGTGGTGGATTTTACAGGCTTTGTGTTGGGGTTTGCTGTGGATAAGTTGTAGGTAGTTGGTGTTGTAGGATGTGAAAAATGAATGAACGTTATTTAAAACCTCCAAAAGGGTATCTGCTGCTTGTTGGGCTGTTGATATCCTACTCCTGGGGTATTTGACAGTCCTGTAATTTGTGTTAATGGAATTACTGAAAAAAAAATTATCAACAAAGACATGACATTGTGAGTGTGCAAAATAAAACTTTTATTTCTGGAGTAAATGCATTTTTAAGGGTGAAATACTTCAGGCACGTGTCCTCAAGCGTGGCCTTAAATGTTAATATACCTGAGCCTTCTCCTGCGTGGTGATGTACAACCACATCCCAGTGGCACAACTGTGACATTCCAAGCTGCCCAGGCACCCACATGCCTCCATCTTCCTTAAAGCTGACTTCGTGCCTACTCATGCTTGTTCATAAAGTTCCGAAAAATATTTTATCTTGTTTCAATTTTTCATTTAAATTGTCCTAAAACACAAGGAGCTCTGCTTGGATCACACTCACTAGATGCCCAGAGGTTTCAATTTCTAAAGAAGACTTTTTCAGCCCAAGACCTGAATTCCTTGTTGCTCTCTGGGGATACAGCAGTGTGTCCATATCCCTCTCTCCCACTGGTGAGCAGTAGCATTGCTGTTGGTTCTGTAGCACTGAAGCAGCCCAAGCACATCTCTGAGCCCAGTGCCAGAGGTGTTATGAACACTAGAAACCACAGTAACATCTAAAAATAACCACAGTGCAAAACTGGTTGAAGAATAAGGCAAGAATTTTCCAACAAATATCTAATTACTATATTAAAAATATTTCTTTCATGTAAGACTTAGCTTAACTAACTCTGTAAATTAAATGTGTCATCTTTCTAATGCTTCTCTGAGTCTCTGTGATTGTTTCCATTATTGTTACGATTGTAACTGTTCCTAGAATGAAATTATTTACACATAGAGCTAAATGATTATTTTCATTGCTATTCAGCTCCTGGCTGCATTAGACTGGTATGCTGCAGCCACAAAATGCCCATCCTCTTCAAAGCTGCAGGTTTCCCCATCTTTGGGAGTGGCTGTGACCTGATGTTCCCATTGTTTTGTGCATTCAGGATGTATCAGGACATCTCAAGGGGAAAATGGCAGATAAAGGGTCCTCTGCCATCGCAGCAGAGTGGAGCTGCTTTGGGCCTTTTTACTGCATGGTGGGCACTCAGCCACCGTCTGCCCACTCTGGGTGCCCTCTGAATGATTGTTCTCACTTCAGGAGGCCCTTTTCCATGTGGGAACCCATTCTAAAAAAGTATCCCTTCGTGTGTGACTCCATACAGGCTCCATGGCTATTGGTGTTTTAGAAGCTTCCATCAAGTTTTAGAACATTTTTCCTATTTCTCTTCCCTCTTATTTGCCTTTGGTAAACCCGGATAGCACGGAAACATCCCCTGGACACCGGAGCTGTGGTGTAACCACTGGGTGGTGGAGCACTGACCAGCAGGGCCATAAAAGCTGATGAGGTGTGTCAGCAGCAGAGCACATAATGACCAGCGAGTCCGTGGCACTTCATCTTTGACACATGGACAGACACGGCCCGGTGGATAAAGTACTCATGTGAGAGCCAGGAGAACTAGCTTTGGATTCTGGATTGGCCCCTGCCTTGTGTGTGACCTTTTCATAGTTGCTTCCCAACCCACGGCTTTGCTGTTTTCCTGTCTGGGAAGAAGGAGGGAATACAAGTGTCAGGTGTGGGGGGTTGCCACGCCACGTCCTGATTTATGAGAGGTCACAGCACTCGTGTCTGAGATCCTAATGGGAGACTCTGGAGAAGTGCAGGGAGTTGGGCAGGTGCTTGGTTGGAGTAAATCAGCGTAACTCAATTAAAATCAATATATTTATTGCATCCAGAGTGATAAAGGCTTTCCCATCAGTTGAACCACTGGTCCTGAGTATGTAAGAAGAGTTAGGGATGCTAATCCTTGTCTCCCAGGAAAGGTTGTGCCCAAGAACATGAATTTATGAACAAAAGACCATGGGCTGTGGGATTTGTTACAAACAAGAAGGATGTGTGGAGGTCAATTGTAGGGCAATTTTATTTAGGAAACATGGGAAATGAACTAGAAACTCTTGAGTTACCTTTGACTCCTTGGCAAGGGCAAATTAAAATTGGCAACCCTCTGTCTAGCAATATAAAAGTGTTAACATCTGCAGAGCTTCTGTGGGTAAATTTATGGAACAGATTGAGTAAAACTGATGTAAAAATGGAGCAGGCTTTGGATATGGGCAACTTTCAAAGTAGATACTCTTTCTGGAATTGGTCTGCAGCTTGTGCTGATTTCGATAAACTTGTCTAGTTGACCTAGTTCAAATCCCAACCTGGATGCTCTTAAAACAATTAAAAAAAAATTATTCCCCCTTTCCAGTGGTAAAACAAACTGACATAAACCCACTTTTCAAGTATTCACAAAAAAATTATTAAGTGTTTTAAAAGCATTTCAGTTAAAAGAAAAATCACAATGGAATTTAGGAAACTTTTGCTTAGACTGGGCCTTCATTTCCAAAATCTGTGCAGTAATATGACACAATAGACTGAGGTGCTGATTATGCCACAGATAATGTAGTTGTTAATGATCAAGTTAATGTTAAAAGCCATTACTGCTCATTGACATAATTCTCAGAACATTATACTGGAGAAGTGCACCTTTTGTGTAGCAACAAAATGACAAAATTGAAATGTTAAAAGTTGAGTGCCTGAATAATAGCCTGTGAAATCATTTAGACAAGATCATTGTTGTTGCCATTGTAAAAGAACCAGAGAGTGACAGAACGAGACAGAAAAAGGAGGGGGAGGAAAGAAAAAAAAGGCAGACACCAGAGTGTCTCTTTCCTGAAGGGAGATGTAAGGTACAGAGGATTCCTGCTCCTCTGTTCTCTGTCTGCCTCTCCAGTTTGGAGGGTCTTCATCTAACAACAGAGCACCCTCCTCTGGCAGCTCGCCAAAAATGAACGCCCGGCTGGAAGCGCCGGGATGGGGACAGGACCGCTCGCGTAGCATCGTCCAGCACTGGGGTGGGGTGGGAGGCTTTACCCGGCACGGAGGAAGAATCCTTTTCTGACTGCTTGCCAGGGAAATCTAGGACGGTGGCCCCAGCGTTACAAA
>VZRO01004341.1:357599-360099 GCA_013397915.1 Daphoenositta chrysoptera
AATCAATTGTGGAAGTTTTCGCTGTTTCACCCTGAGAGGGGGTCCTGTGCAATCGCAGCTGCTCGCTGTGGTGAAGGTCGTGGGCTGTGACTCTTTACCTTAAACCTGGAGGATTTGCAGGTCCCTTTAGAAAAGTCTCTGAGCCCTGTGCCACCCACGGGCGTCTCTGACTCTCTGGGCTTTAATAAACCCGAGAAAGAGGGCAGAATTGTGGTAATGGGCTCCGCAACAGACAGACTATTAAACGCCTGCAGTGGAGGGACACTTTACTGAGCAATATACTGTACAACAAGCCTGTGTTAAAACATTGACCCACAACATTTGGTCCATAAAAATAGTTACATTCGCAGGGACTCCTGGCAGTGATAGTTTTAATGCAGGGTCTGTGTCATGGTATAAAATAAATGACTTCCGACATTACAGTAAACGCTTAAAGAGCTCCATTGAAAACCTTTTTGTGCAAAGGAACGAGCACATAGTGCAAGTACCTGCAAGCGATGGTAGTTTCATTCCTGAACTGCCCTCAATGATCTGCTTTTGTGCAGAAACACCCTTCAGCCCAGAAGCCAGTCCCTCCCAGCCCTCCTTGCTATCCTTGTAAAGTCGGGCAAATCACTGTGAAAAAGGTATTGAAGGGCACTTCACTGGATTATGTTTTCATCCTGGATTTTCCACAAACAGTTTTCTCCTCTTCTAAAGAGTCACCTGTATCAATTTAACTTGGTTTGTTTAGCATCTCCCAGCATGAAAATATCATAGAAATATCATGCAACCTCTTATGAAGCTGCTTCTTTTTATTAAGTTCTAGTAAGAGCTAATAAATTTGGAGGCAAGGGGATTCATTTCGTGCAGTTTACTCCCATTTTCCCAGCATGAGCCCGTTCTGTCCATTTTTTTGTTTTCAGGTAGAAAGGCTGAAATCTAAGAACACCCATCTCAAACCAAGAGACTTCTCCCTCCAGGCTGCCAGCCCAACCTCCAGCCTTCACTGTTTTCCTCTCTAAAGCATTAACTTTCCTGGAGGGCTTTGATTATTGTCCTCCTGCAGTTCCTGTAAGCTCCCACAAAACCATCCGGTACATTCTCTGCCTCCAGTGACTGTCTTTCTCAGGATATCTTACTACAGGGTCTGCTAATCTTGGCACCCTCTTCCTGTGACCCCAGCCACTATTGAATTAAATCTCCTCCATGGTTTGGCTATGAATTGCAGCCTAAAGTCCATAACTAAACTGTGCATGGTATTGGAATTCAGCAGGAGCTGGGGCCAGCGATTAGGGATGGTAGACCCTGCCACTTTATCTGTCATGACAGGAGGGAAATTTTAGGGAAGGAAAATTACTGGCAGGTCACAGTTTGGAAGGAAGGTAGCAGTAGTATAGAGCTTCTGTTTCTGCTGTGCTCACTGCTGTAGTGTGAAGGGTTGTGCAATTCCTTAGGAAAAGTTAGAGCTCCACAGAAGGGATTAAACCTTCCACTGCCTCTTGTTGTGCAGATATGGATTTTTTTTTTAAAGGTATGATCTTCCAGCTTGAAAAAGCAATTTTATTTTCTTCTGTTTTCAGGAAAGATAAATCTGAACAAGGAAATCTTTCTTAAAATTGGGAAAACTTGTTACAGAGGCAGATCTCCACAGCTGGAGGTTTTCCACAATGGTGTCTTCACCTCTCAGGAACAGACTCTGTGCAGCTGACCTGCCTGGGTGCAGCTGCTCCCAGGGGCTGTGGAGAGCAGATGTTGCCCTTGGGGCAGGATCTGGTCTAGGCTGGGCTGGGGTGGGTGTGCAGAGCACAGGGCAGGTTATCAGTCAGCTGTTTGTGATGTCCTGGTGGTGAAGGACTGCCAGGAGCTTCCTTGCAGCCCTCAAAGATACTGTCATTGTGGTGGCCTTTCGATGGAAGGGGAGAAATTCTGACACATGCATCAAGTGCAGGAATAAGAAGTTCAGTCTGCCCCAAGGACTGAAACCTGCATTATATCTGGCTATTTTTGCCAGCTCTAGTCCATAAACCAGCTTGGATGCAAGAACATGTACCTTCCTGTGCACCCTTTAAACGAGCAGTACTCAGAAAAATGAAATCATTGCTTCTGCCAGTTTTCCTGTTCTTGCCATTTCTTTCTTATCTAACTGTGAGCTAAGGCCAGCTGCTCTTCACCTAGGTATTTATTTCTCTTAGATACTAATCAGTTGAGTAATACCTGCAACTCATCAAGTGGAGCTGGGAGTTGTAAGAGCCCGACTGTCACCGCAGCCGCCGGTTCCCCCCTGCCCCTCTTGGTCTCATCTCGCTGCTGGATTAGAGACGAGATGCAGCTGATCCTGAGCAGAGCCAGCAGACTATAATTCGGAAGAGATAAGGGGTATTGTAACATTCAGGGGTCTATCCTGGAAAAATGCATGAGCCCTGATGATTTTTTTTTTCGCTCTGGCTCAGTTTTGAAAGGGCTCTAGGCAATTTAGATGTGACTACTTATCCCTCAACTAGGGAAGCACCATGATTTG
>VZRO01004341.1:365099-379969 GCA_013397915.1 Daphoenositta chrysoptera
CTTTTAGCTCAGTCAGAGGGAGTGAGAATGAGTTCACCTGGCTTCAGAAGTCTACATCAGAGCTAATTGGGCCTTCCTTTAAACCAACAGGGAGGAATAGATCCTTCAAAATGCATTTCATCTGGCCTGGTTTTATATCTAGTTTAGGATGAGGTTAATCCCACATTAATGGCATCTCCTTTTCTAGCCTGACTGTGAGAAGAGCCCAGCTCAGATGTCTGCAAGATAGACATCTGCATTTGGTCACATAAATCCCACCCGTAGAGCCGCTCCACTAATGTGACGAACCCAGATGAATGGCTTCAATTAATAACAACAATAATAACGTAGACTCTACAGTCTAAATATAGAAAATAATTTCAGTTCGGTTTTTTTCAGATGTGAGCCAGATCTTTCCTTGGTGTTGGGCAGATTATTTTTGACTCAGTGAGGCTCACGGTGAGTAGTTGGTTGCAATGGTCAGGAGCAGTGGTTGTACCTCCTTTAGGCAAACTAAACAAGTAGGCTCTTCCTGCTGATAGGAATAGGAAAATCTTCCAAGGTGAATGTCTGGTTTTGTTCTTTTGAAGGAGATTGGAAAGCAGTACCTCTTTTGAAGATATCCTTTGTAAAAACACAATGGTTGCAACTTTCTGTAACTCCTCGTGACCCCCAAACTTACTCTTTATTAGTGTTTCTCATTCAGCTCGAGCTGAAGCAAACAAATGAAACTAATTACTCTTGAAGTTGGGTATTGCCTTCTTGAGCTTTATGAGCCTATTTTTCTGAAATTAGAAATTGCCTAACTATGTGGAATGGTTCCAGCAAAACTGCTTCCTACAGCCACAATTTTTGCAGTCACACAAGTGTTTTGTGGGCTACCTTTGGGTAGGCAGCAGTGACATCCAGTGGCCGGCGACCTGATCACAGGTCTTCTCCCAGAACCTCTCTCACCTGGGACACCTCTCCCTTGGATAGTGTTGTGTGATCCCACTGAGGTTTAATACACTCATTCTACTCAGTGGGTTTTTTGTTGGTTTGATTTGGGGTTTTTTGTCTGAGAGGTTCTAAAATCCTCAGGTAGATCTTCTCCAAAACACCAACTATGGAACTATGGAAATCTACTGATGAACCAAAAAAAAAAAACACCCCCAAAGTTTTAGATTGCTGGTTTCAATGTAAAGTATTTTAATATGGTTGTCCACAGACATGGATGTCTAAATTTGTATTGAAGGACAAGGTGTAGATATTGATGTTGGAAAAGTTTGCCCTTCTTTGGATTCTCTACAGACAGAATACAGAAAGCCTATGGGAAATAGAGCATGGCAATAGAGACCCTGCATATATTGTTTTAATATTAAGTTATTTACTTTCAAGGCAGTGAGTCTGATCCCAAGTGAGTCAGTTCATCACAGACTAAGAATGAAGGCTGGTTTTTCGTTTTTATTCTGAAGAATAAGCATATTCAGGATTAGCTCCATAGCGTTGCACCTCTAATTGCAGGAAAATCAGTTGAACTGGTGGTGCATGCTCAGATGACCTGTGCCACTGCCATGTTCGTATGGTCTCTGAGCCTTTCTAAACCAGGCACCCATGGTCCACCTTAACTTTAAATAGTTGCTCCTTTCAGTTATGTCAGCTACTTAAATTTATTTGCAGACAGTCAATTCATATTGATCATAACTCGACCTTACAGTGACCTTGAGCAAAGGTACTCTGTGACTGCTATAGATATTGTGATCAATACTGGAGAGCAATTGACTACACCTAGTTACTGATAAATGAAGTTAAAAAAAAAAAAAAGTACACTATTTTCAGAAACAAAGATAACTGCTCATTTAGTCGGCTGTTTGTGAAGGTTTAATATTGATACATGAAGTTATAATGACATCCTTGGGCATTCTCAAATGGTGGAAAACAATGGGGTGCAGAGTCACTGTGGCACATTAAGGAGAAAGAATCATTAGTTCCCAACTTCAAATAAGAAATTTCATGATATTTATGACAACAACACTGAGAACAAACACACTTACTTAGCAGCACTCATCGGAGAAGGCATGTATCAAACTGTGCCTCTTTTCTTTATGTGTGAGCCAGGTCTAGTGAAATAAAGCACTGCATTACTGTGCACAGAACAAAGCCTTTAGTACCACTTATTCTACTTTAGTACCACTCTCCTTTGCACATTTGTGCCTGAATTAAATTGCGCATCCCCAGGTATAACCAACTGTAATCATGAGGAAGAGATCGCTGTGGTCTCAGCACATCTGCTACACATTGATACCCCTCCCCACACTGCCTGAAGTTGAAAGGGAAGATGTGAGGGATGTTTTCCCCTGATATTCCTCTCACTTAGCTCAGAGTCCCACTGAGCAATAGGAGCTAAGTACCAGCAGCTGAGACAAGCAAATGGAAGTCCACTGGCAAAATGGTAGCAGCCTGCAAGGGAGAGTGGCTTTACCCCCAAATTTGCAGGTTTCTGTGCAGGAGAAGCCTCTCAGTGTGTGTCTGGGTGTGAGGTGTGATGCCCAGAGGATGCCTTGGGGACATGGGAACAGCAAAGCTCACAAAGGTACGAGTGAAGCTCACCCCTACCAGTGGCCCTGAGCTCACTTTCTGTCAACACTGCTTGCAACACAACCTGGGTCTGGCGTTTTACATGTTTTGGGGGTTTTTAGGAGTAGATTTCTACATGTGTGACATTCTTTACAAAAGAAATTAATTAAACGGTGGGATGGTTCAAGCTACGCAAATCAGAAACAGGAGGGGAAACGTTTTGCAGGCGCAGACCTCCCATAGATCTCCCTGTGCTCTTCCGCGTTTCCCCCAGGCACTTCAGTTTCTCTGCCCATTCCTAAAGTTAATCTCCTGATCATATTTCTTCAGTCCCATACAGTAAGTGTGCTTTTTCTCTTTTTCTTCTGCCCCCCACTTCCCTGTTTTTTGTAGAGACAGTGTCTTTCTGCAGGCTCCCTCTGCATCTGACTGTTCAGTCAAGCTATTTATTAATAAACTGGTGTTTTCAGTGAGCTGGCACATCAATAGAGTACAGAGTGGTTCAGTTAGCCAGCATTCTGGGAAATCCTTTGCTCTATTGAAGAACTGTAAATCTCCATTATTGCTTTCCATAGCACAAATAAAGAATCGCCTCTCACCTTTGCAGCATTCTCTTTGTTAATTTTTAAGGGTGAATGCATGCATAGAGCCTAGCAAAGAGGATCTACTTGTGCCTAGCCTGGACACCAGGCATTTATTGGGTTTTGGGTTGGTTATTTTTTGGTACAGCTTCAGCTGCTACCTGGAAAATCAGCCACAGCAAAGGGAAGCCAGGGTGAGCGCAGCAGGAAGCAATATTGAAACGTTTGGATGAAAATAATCATGAAGACTTTAGGATTTTTTCCAAAACAAGCCTAAACTGGAGGCTTTGCCGGTTAGTCCATGACTGATTGGAGAGGTATGTCACCTGCTACTGCATGGCAGCACATCCCATCACATTACAATTGCCTGCCTGGAGTCATTATGGTGTATTACATCCTTTTGTTATCAAACTGTGTCATGTTGCATCACAGTCAGGAGCAGCCGGATGGAGACGTGGCTGACACGTTGCCTGTAACAGATGCAATGAGACATAGCATCCAAAGCACATACCTGCTTTTAGTCAAGGCTCAATTTGCTCAGAGTGTATTTTGACATATCTACAGAGGGTTTGAAGTCGCAGGTAATCCCCTTCTGTGTTTGCCAGCTCTCACTCAAGGCACAAGTCTTTCTGTTGAACCAGGGAGAAATGCAAGCTTTAAATTCCCTTGGCTTGTTGCAGTATCATCAAATAGGTATGAAAACTTGCTTAGTCTACTTAGTGCAATAAATGCATTAGATCTGGGAACATTAATAACCTCTGGGAAGGTTCTTTTTAAACCATAATCCCAAAAGCTTAAATAAAAAAGCCTTCTAGTTCCTCTTTAAAAAAGTGTGCAAATGGAGAAACTCTGGTAAAAGTACCAAGACTGGGCTCCACACTATGAGGTCTATTAGGTAGTGAAATAACAAAAGCAAAAAAAAAAAAATCTCATATTAATTAATCTTGAATTAAAACAATTTTTTAATATGAATGCATATGACATTCATGGCTTGCCAAATGAATTCTTTATGATGAGAGTTGCTGCAATCGATACTAAATGAATTCATAATAAGATACTTAAAATAAAGTGTTACCACAAAAGAAACCCAATAAACGGCCATCATCAAAACTGCAACCTAAATAAAGCCCAGCAAGATGGCACCAGCTATGACAGCCAATGGTAATCCTTTCTTTATTTTTTTTTTTGACCTCTCTCTTTCTTATTGTTGGAATATTCATACAAAACTTGTTGAAGTGTGGGGCGATGGTGTGAGAGGTGTGTGGTGTGGGTCAGTGGTGACTCCACAGTCAGAAGGCAGCACAAAGGAGGGATGGGGATGAAGAGACACCAAGATGATGTTATCAAGGAGAATGGCAGACAGTGGGAAGGGAGGAAGAACAAAACCAGGAAAGGCAGAGGGACAAGACATAATGAAGGAGTAGAGGGTCCCTCTAGTAGAGGCTGATGGGTGATGGGAAAATTAATGCTTTATAAGACATAGTAATTCCAGGACTGTTTTGCTGGTGGTGGGTTTTTTGGTTGTTTTCTTTCTTTTTTCTTTTTCTTTTTTTTGTGAGCCTTTTAAAAAGAATTCATACTTTAATTGCCTAGTTCCTTAAAAGTCTTCTGGACTTAAAAAGTTAGAAGCTAAACATGCAAGTTAACCTAGTAGAGGTAACAACCCAGGAGCACAGCTTCCTCTGTACTTGGGCAGTCTGTCAATATCTGTTTTTCTATAGGTGGACACATCAGGTCAGGAGAAAATACTTTTCAAAGAAGAGTGTGTGCAAGGAAATCCTCTCCTGTAGATACATTACCTACCTGGAGCTGTCATGCAACCTCTGAAGGAAAAGGAATTACCTGTGCTGTACTGGTACAGCTGACAGCTAAATCTGCCCTAATCTGCCTTAATTATACTCTTCAGAACAGGGTCTTTCTGGTGATTTGAGGGCGGGAGGTTCAGCAGGGAATAAAAGTCAACTGCTTTCCCTTCTAGTTAGAATAGGGGAGAATTAGCTGGATGACATTAGGAGAGTTTCTAAATATCTTTCCTGCCAATATTTGATTAGGGACTTTAATTTCATTAGACAAACTGATTTTTTCATTAGCCAAACTGATTTTTTCATGCATTGCTCTCTCCTTTTAATGTGTAAATTACATGGGATTTGACTCTCATTACTCCATTGACATGGGTGATGCCTTCAAACGGACACTGGCGCCGTGCTCGCGGCCGGGTCTGCTGCAAAGAGCTGCTTTGTGCTTTGCTTTGGGAAGAGATTCTGTAAATACCCACTTCAGCATCCCCTTGCACACTCTTTGTTGGGAGAGTAAATCTCAGCACCTGACCTGGGTCTCCTGGTTGAGCTATGAAGTAGGATTTCATCACGTGAAGCGTGGTTCAGGTAAAAGTGTGGGATTGAGATGATGGAGGACACAGTTCTACAATTGTGTGCCTACTTAGAACCTGAGCAGTTCAGTTGCAATGATTTCAGGGCAACCCTTGCTTTTCCAAATCAAGATTTCCATAATTTATTATCTTTTGATAATATTCATTTTGACCATTTACATCTCGTATCATCAGGTTTTTTTAAAATATTGTCACCATTTTAAACTATTTTTACTGAACAAATGAAGTATCTAAGCAGTGATACAGAAAGGTATTTCAAAATGAATTTTTCTGGGTTTATTTGGGGTAAAATGAAGCTGAAAAAGAAGCCAGATGAAGTTTCCAGGTACTTCTGTAATTATGAATGAACAATCTCAGCTACAGTCCTAAATTCTAGATCATAGTGCGTTGTGTTTTTTGTTGCCTGGTGCTCTATACGCCCAATAAAACACTGGGGGATGTAACTGTGCTGGTATTAAACATATAAAACCAAATTTAAAAGAAAATATTTTGATTCCAAAGGCACAACAGTTGAGGCTGAGATTACTTTAAAACTCATACATGAAGCTGAACCGATCCTTCGTTTACTGGCTCTTCAGAAAATACAGGTGCTGAAGGAAGAGAGCCCAGTTGTTATTGCTGGATAAAACCGTCTGCTTGGAGCAGAAAAATTAGGATTTAAAGCAGTGTTTGCTGTTGTTGCGTAGCTTTTTAAAAGGAAAACATGAGCTTTTATTATTGAGGTGGTTATGGGAACACCCATAATTTTTATAGGCTTGTGCTTTGGTAAATAAACATGTTGACAGAATTTCTATAATTGTTTTGAAAGTATTTTTAATAAAAAGAGCTTATTTTGTATGATGTTGAGTAGATCTGTTCAGAATCGAAGTAGAAGGAACTTCGATTTTTCATATATTTTATTTTTTTTTTTAATTTCAAGCCAGTTCTGTGTTGGGAGAGACTGAACCAATCATCTCAGCAGAGGTCTGGATGATGCTGTTCATTGGAAGAGCCAAGGAAAGACAAGGTCTCTTGCTTATTGAAGTGATTAATGATTTAACGTTAATAGGGTTGCAATATTGCATGGTTTAGCCAGATTGTAACATTCTGTTTGTCAGAGTTGTTAAAGGTTGAATTTGGACTCAGGTCTTTGATGCCCGGGAAAAAAAAACTAATCCATGTATGGAAGTACTTCAGCTTAAGGTTTCCAAATGTTTGTGAGTTCTCAAGGAATAAAAGTCAAATTGGGATTATAAGAAATGAGCAGAATTTCTCAATCAAAAGCTGTTTTTCTGTAGACTGTCCTTTACGTTTTTGCAGATTCTCTACGTCAGACAAAATATTTTCCTCCATGTTATATAGTAGGTATGGGTTTATTTACACTAAATATAACATCATTATATAATAAGTTTTCTTGGAGTGCTTGGTACTGTACAAACCACAAAAATTTTTGCTCCAGTGACCTTGTAATATAAAACTGAGGGAGCAATCACATTGCATTATGTGCCAGTGTGGTGAAATTAGTTTTGCACTGCCTAGGCAAAAGGATCTCCCTTGTCATCCAAATTACAGGACTGGGGCCCATATGTATGCACTCTGCCTGTTTGTTTATGCCATACGAATGGTAATACCAGGAAATATTTTTAAGAGTTGATGTCCCTTTTCCCTCTGCATTTGTGGGTTTTGTTGGGATTTTTTTTTGATATTTCTCTCCTGAGTAAAATGTGTCCATTCAACAGAGTTGAAATGAGTTATGTTAATCTTCCAACATAAATATGAAACACTTTCAGTTGCTTTGCTGTCATTAGTCGTCCAGCTAAAATGCAGAGGGCAATTTACAGGCAAGTCTCATAATACAGAAAGTGTTTGTTGTGGTGAGGTACACAGGAAGAAACACAAGAAATACAGAAAGTGTTTGTCGAGGTGAGGTACACAGGATGTTTGGCCAAGGATTAAGAAAGAGCTTTAAACTTGCAGAACTTCTTCTTCATTGAATTTTCCTTAAATGCAGACATTTCTTTCTTATACAACTCAAAGCTCATGCAGCCAAAAGAGGGAGATTTTCTAGCAGTGGGGGGGTGAGCCTTTTAAAAATCATCATTATTCTCTTCTTTGAAAGGAGTAAATATGAATCACTTTTCTTAACTAGAGAAGCTGGCTGAGGTGCAGGTTCATCTAGAGCAGGGTGAACTCTTAGAGAGCTAAGCTAAGAAACTAGAGATACACAAAATTAGTGTGACTTCTTTCAGCTGGAGCCTGGGAGGATTGTGTGGGACAATCATAGAGGACTTCATAAGCTTTGCCTTCAACAGAAGAACCTCAAAAGATGCATGCTTGGGTATTTTCTAAGCAAAGAGTTTTCAGTAGATCATAGAATCATAGAATGGTTTGGGTTGGAAGGGACCTTAAATATCACCTCATTCCAACCCTATTGCCATGAGCAGGGACACCTTTCACTATCCCATCTTTCTCCAAGCCCCATCCTACCTGGTCTTAGACACTTCCAGGGATGGGGAAGCCACAGCTCCTCTGGGCAACCTCTGCTAGTGTCTCACCACCCTCACAGAGAAGAATTTAATCCGTATATAAAACCTAAACCTCCCCTCTTTCAGTTTGAACCCATTACTCCTTGTCCTTGCCCTATCTGGGTACTTATTTAACAAAATACACATTAAGTGGAGTAGGGGGCTGTTGCAAAGACCCAGTTGATCAGGAGGGCCATAAAGACATGTTGAATAACCCATATTACCCCCTCCAAATGCCACTTCCCATCTCGCCTGCTGGCTGAGAGATGGATTTTGTGCGTGATGGAAGTGTGGGCAGGCCCCACCTTCTGCCCCTGGGGAAGCTGCTGGGTTTCCCGGAGCCCAGAGGACTCAGCCCTAGAGGCCTTTTCTTCCTGTTTGAGGCATATGATATCGATATAGATGTTTCTGGTGAGCGAGGGCTCTCTGAGGCACGTATCCCACCAGGCTCCGTGGAGTCTGCGCTCCGTGGAGATGGATAGGCAGAGATGGAGGGCAGCCAAGAACGGCTGCTGCTCAGGAGGGCGAGTGCTGTGCTATGGAATGGCTTAGATTGGTTTCAGGGCCTTCCTCTAGCTAATATTTGTTACTTTTCCACGGAAAATAGGAGTAGGCTTGCGTTTCAGGCTTCTTTTAACCTCAGATCATCTGGGTTTCATAGGTACTGGTCATACCGTAAGCTTAAATGTTCTTTTTCTCACATGTTCCCTTTCAAGCAGAGTCAAGGCAGATTTTTATTTTTAAACATTTGGAGTTTGTTTTCATAAAGTTTCTCCAATCAAGACAGTATCCAAGCCATCTTGGTTTGTCGTCGTACATCCAGTATTACTACATTAGCTCTTAATAAAGAACTCATGCAAAAACCAGATTCCCTTCACACTAACTACAGAAACATGTTATGGGAATGTGACCATAGAGCTGTGTGGAAAATGATATTACTTGCAGAAGATTTGTTGTCACATAACAGCCTGCTCATCTGCTGATTGCTATCTTACGTTTATTGTGCATCTTCCTTTGTGCAGTGATACTTTCAAAAGTGTTTAAAATCTCTGCAGTAAAACAAAATAATAATAATAAAAAAAAAATCCCGACATGCCTCTGCTAGCATCGAGCTAAATCTAAACTAAAAGCAAATTTATACATATGCTGTATATTAAGCTTAACCAGGGTAACGCCCCTTTCCTTTGGTTTTTGGAAAAGAGTCCCACATTGTCACATGTAAAGGGACATTTCAGCACTGATTTTCATTTTCATGAGATTAAAAGTGAAACATGTAACCACAAAGCTGGTTTATGTCATCCCCTGTTGGAGCCAGCAGTAATGCCAAAAATTAGATATTTGATAGGTTTGTGAGAGAAACAGATGCAGAAGGGATGCCATTCCCACAATTTTAAACTCCTTCTTATCTTTAAGCTAGAAAGAACATTCCAGATGAAGAAAATCTATCTTATTGGCTTTAAAAAATAGAGGAAGAAAGTTGCCAACAACAAAAAAAAAAAAAAAAAAAAAAAAGGAAAAAAAAAGGAATAAGAAGAGAAGTTAATTTAAAACCAATGTCAGTCTTGGGGAATTGTAAACCATAATTGAGAGAGAGAGTGTGTGTATTCATATATGTGTGCACATCCACAAAATAAATAGGCTGAGATGGGGCTTTTCCCTTCCTTTTCAATCTGTTTAATGCAGCCTGCAGTCTCGCTTTGGCTTTTTTTTTATACTTTTGGGTGCAGAGAGATTGGGGGACAGTGAAAACCAAGGGAAGAATCTCCCCCAAACGTATACCAAATAAACTCAGTGAAAGCATCCAAAAAGTATTCTTTCGGCTTTTTGTTTTGGAAGCAGTTTGTATGTCCCTGTTCTTTTTATTTCATTCTGCCAGCTGTCTGCTAAACAAATCTAGCCAGGTGGGGCTTACAACCCATGACTAAAAAACCTACTAGTGCAGCTGTCCAGCTTGCCTGGAGGAAGAATTCTAACAAATGGCAGGAATGAAAAGATTGGTTTTGTTTTCAAGAAAGTAGCTATGGTACCTTCCTTGCTTCGTTGTTGATTTGTTGTTTTTTTTGTTCTGCTTGCTTCAGTTAACTCATGGCCTCCTAAGGTTTTACAGAGTAATGGAAAATCCACTTCCGTGGTTCATCGTTTAACGTGGTACTGCTTGGATTTCTTTCTTTCCCTTTTTTTTTTTTTCCCTGTAATGATTTTATTTTCTGTGTTAGAAACATAGGGCAGCTGCTTTGAGTGTAGCTAAATGTAAAATAATCTGACACTTTCCCTACAAAAAGCACCAGTAAGCCATATAGTAGCTTAGCTGGATTTTTAAATATTCAAGAGTTGAATATATAACTAGTGAAGGGTGGTGGTTGGTATTGTTTATCCACAAGCTGAGGACAGAACAGGCTTCTTTGCACTGCTTCATCAATCGACCTCAACTGTGATTTTCTAGTCAGCAAATGAGTGCTTCATTTTCTGTGTCTGTGTTGAGCTAAACAAGAGCTATGCTAAAAATTACCAAACCACCATCTGATCTATAGTTTCAGCAATGGAAGATTAGCATGTGAGCCACTGAGACACCTTCCCTCACTCCTGCCAGAAAAAGGAATGTGTGAAAGGTGTTTGTCACCAGCTCCACTTAGGGAATTCAACTGAAAATCTCCCTCTGCTTTTTGTTGGGTACCAGCCCAAACAAAAAATAATTGGTTTTTGGCCCAATCCTGCCTCCTTTGAAGCTGGTGATGTCTTGTTCTTTTGACACCCTTGGTGCAGGTCCACGTTGACTGAGAGTGATCTGGTGGAGTGATTTGCTCAGTGAGGAGCTGAGGGCTTTTGGCACTTCTCAGGTATCACTCCGGTCTCACGGGTCCCAACTTTAAAGGAACACATGGCATTAACACCTCTCAGAGTCCGGGTGGTGCCTCACAGTAAAGCTGCAATACAGGCTTTGGGTTTGGTCCAGAGCTAGTAAAGTATCTGTGCTTATGTGGGTGTGTGAACAGTGCTGCTGAAGTCAGTGGAGCTGTTTTGACCAATTACTGCTTATCTAATGATAGAAAATTTCAAGTAAGGTTAGGACTTTTTGGATGGACAGTCTAGTCAAGTGACTAAGTGCTTTAAATGAAGCGTGTCTTTAACTGCTGAACTGCAAACACATTAAATTCTTGTAGACTTGATTCCAGTGACTTATCTGTTTTCTTATTAGCATACAAACCGATCTGCTAAGCAAGATGTGGAGGTACAAATTGGGTCCTACTGATTCTCCCAAGACAGACAGGTGCCAGGCCCAAACACACTCACCTCACTGCATGATTAGACCTTGCTTTGGGAAGCATCAAGGTGCACTAATGCACGTTCAGTGCTTGCCAATTATCCCATTCTGTTTGCCATCTTCACGAGGAAAAGTGGGTGCAAAAGGAATGCAGTGATTGTTTCCACGCCTGTTTGTATCACGTAGACTTCTCTGCACCCACCAAGCCAGTGGGTTTGGATAACATCCCCTTTACAGTCAATTTGGGAGATTGAGACCTGTCTCTGCAGAGGGGCTGGGGGAGCAAAACACACTGCCTGGGCTGCTGAAGTCAAAATGGCATCGAGCACGGGCAGGCACAGCCAGATTGCTGTTGCAGGCGCCATTATTTCCTTTTGTTGTATAACAAGGCATGAGTGATATTGGTTGGGGTGCTCACAAGCCAAGAAAAAAGAAGGCCAATTTTTCATGAGGAAATTGAAGTGCTGATGCAGAACTAACCCTCACGGTTTGTTGTTATTTAATGAAGAAGCAGTGAGTGGGGGATTTTGGCAAAACTTGGTGTGTAAGCATAACAATTGTAATGACATTATTTAGCACACAATGGAGTAACAAAGGCACTTAAACGCTACGATTAAGGACTGTGTTAAGATTCTCAAATAGCATCTGAAAGCGAAAAAGTGTGGCTGTGTTATTCTCTAACACCATATAGAAATATATTAACTTCATTTGGGTTTTTTTTCCGGAACCTCCAGTAGATTCCTAGAATGGCTCTAGCAATGTCCCTGGAATTAGCTCCTTTCAATGACATTCTACATTGGAGTCTCTGGACATTGTTATTGGTTCCAGTTTTTTACCTATTTTCTTTTATTGTTAGGCAATGGCAAATGTATATATTACAGTAAAAATGCTTACGTTCATTTCCCATTTTTTTTTTCTGAGAACAGTGTCAGATTCTGAAGGCCTGCACAATGTACAGAAGATATATATGTCTATGAAAGAGCAGGATAATATAGGGAAAGCTGAGCCTTGAGAGTAATTTGCCATAAATTATTTTACCTGGTGTTATAACAACTTCTTAATGTAAAGGATTTTCTGGACTTGCAGTATTTGTGCAAGAAGTTGTGTTTTGTAAGAGAAAAGGAAAAGGGTTGGGAGATCAAAAATACTATATTGCAGCTTTCCTCTGATTTTCCATACATTTTCAAATATGATTCTAAGTACAATGACTATTACACTGGATGAGCCCGAACGAGCTTGGCTTTGGGAGAGGAGAGCTGCACCACGTTTTTGCTAAACCCATCACCATTTCCTGACGGCCATGAGAGCAGCACTTTGCTTCTGCAGACCATGAACAGAGGATGGGGGACCCAAGAAACCTCCAAAACGCTGTGTGGGATTACACCAGTCTAGTCAGTAAGCCCTGGTGCCAAGGGTGTAATGTAATATTATAACCATCTGTTGTCAAAGGCCATTATCCCAGTGGCTCCTGGACACCACTCACCCTCCTCATCATGGCAGCAGCGTGTCACCATGGTATCTGGAGCACGAGGGGGAGGTGGCAAAAGTGCAAGTGACACAAAAAGCCTCTTGAATTGTGGAGACCTTCTCCACTTCTACACTGTTTGCCACTCAGTACAAAAATGGGTTCCATTATAGCCTCCATATAATCCAGGCAAGTATAGCTGTTCCAAGGCTGTAATCTCCCTGGAATGCCTGAGAATGGGAACAATTGGCCAACTCTCATGGTTTTAATATGCTGTTCACCTAATTTGGTGACTGAAAGTTTCTCATGGTCAACACTATTTTTTCTTTTTTTGTTTTTTTTCAATTTTACACTTATCTGCACTTCTAATATTTGGAGTTTTTCCGGTAGGACTAAAGTTTTTAGAGCTACAATTTTTCCTTCACTCTTATATGCAGAAATATGAGGCTGATCCTTATGGAGACATCCTCCATCTGCCCCTTTTCCATTAACTGCAATGTGCTGGAAGCTATAGCACTTTCAGGAAAGAAAGCTATTCCAATTGCTAAGGAACAGGACAGAAGTCAGCGGAAGAAATACGAGATGTAAGATTGAAACAAAGTTTGACAAGGAAGTCTGAAGATAAAAAATGTAGTGGAACTGTGGACAAATAATCTTCTATGGACTGTGAGGAACAGGAGAGGGAAAGGTTCTCCAAGACACTGAACAAGAATTGGAGGACAGGAATTGAACATGAGTGACAGGAAACTTTGGTGACAAGGTGGGACCGTGGCTGTGGGACTGAGACTGGGTCTCCAGCAAAAGGCCAGTGGGAATGGTATCTCACAGGATCCCACGGGACAGCAGGAAGTAAATGGAGACTTCCAACACTAGCCAATAGGGATGAATTTTAGGCTGCAAATGAAGAGGCACGGATCAGATTTATTGAAAGCTAGCAGCTAATTATTTTTTTTCAAGTCATATAAGAAGTCATTTTCTAGAGGAGGGAAGAGGTTTAAAGGGTAAAATAGTTTCAAACACTGAATTGATCAATAAATATGGGTACTTCAAATACTGGTAATATCTTAACATCTGAGCACTTCTATGTCTGAAGAGCTTTTGAGTTTAAGCTGGTAAATAACATGGATTCCAGCCACGCTGACCACTTCCTGTGGGGATAATATGCAGGTCAATAAAGAGATAAAGTTAGTGTCTACTTGCTTCATTATTATGCAGAATTAAAATAGAGCTTGACGCAGTATTTGATGAGGGTAGGAGTGACCAAGGCCACAAACAAGCAACATCACTCCTGTATTACAGGAGTACAGCACTTTCCAAGAGAAGAAATGGAAAGGGGGAAGAGGAGAGAGACCAAGGGAGAGTCTCAGAAGAGGGTTAGGTGCAGGGGAAGATCCAAGAGAGGGGAGTTATAGGAGTTTCAGTGGATAAAATTACAGGAAAATTGCAAAATCTGTTAGGAAAAAATCTTGAACTAAAACTTTAGGCTTGGATTCACTAACCTTGTTAAATGACTTATTAAATGGCTGTCACATAACATACATTGAACAGACATTGTTGCATTTGTCATATCTGCTTGGAAAATCTTTCTCACCAAAACTAATTCCAGCCTTTTTTCCTTCCTTTTACTGGTGCTCTCTCGGAAAAGTGAGATTGTTATCTGTGATTAGAGAAGAGGATTGCATATAGTCCTCGAAACACTTTGCCATCCCCGTGATGAATAAGTTGTCCCTTTGACTATTCTTCTTATCAGTGGGGTCTACTTTTGAAGGCCACTTTGAAATTCCAGCTATGGAGCATCAAGGTGTTGCCCAGAGCAAGGTGGTGTGAGTAGGCAGGTTCTGAGATGTTGCATTCAAGTCATCACTTTTTTAAAGGTGTCACTTCAAGGTGGTGATTATGGTTTTTAAAAGAGGAATAGTTCTGAAAACTAGTTATTTTAGAGTTATTCTGTCATGTCAGCTAACCTTAGCAGAGAGCAGTCTGCTGTCTGCAGGACAGCTTGAAAGGCTCTCTCATGAGCAGTCAGAATTGTGTTCCTTGTCAAACACCAGAGCTGACACCTCCAAGGCATGCAGGAAGATATGTTTAATCATCTTCCTTTCTTTATTTGATCTTTGGTTCTTTTTTTTTTTTT
>VZRO01004341.1:379989-397489 GCA_013397915.1 Daphoenositta chrysoptera
TTTTTCCTTTGCTTTTATAGTCCTGAAACACTCACTTGAGAAACTCTGACAGGTCTGGAATAAAATTAAGAAATTCTGCATCTCCAATTCTCATCCCAACAAACACCTGTTAAAGGAAAATAAATCGAGTTATATGCCAGCATTCTCCATTTGTTTCTCATGTTCTATTTCAGGTAATCCATGTAGATATTTCCTTCCACCTGCTTCAGGACCTCATCTTTCTGCATTTTAACATTTCCCATATTTCCCATTCTTGAATCATCTCCTCCCTCCTTCCCCATAAAAAAATGAAAACAAGAAACCGTTGAGTAGAATTGAAATGTGACGGGAAAAAAACCCCATGCTTTCATTCTCTTGTTGAAATATTTTCCATTTCCTAAAGACTCTCTAGATTTCCTTTGGCGTGCGTGCTTTCAGGATTTCTTTTCCACTCAGTGTATTAACTTTGTTTTTTCGCATGTTATCATTATTTTTACCAGCATGTGTGACACATATTTCCCACTTTACGATGGCAGTAAATACAAATGCAGAAATTACACACTCAGACAAATTAAGAGAAATAAACCCTAGCAGGGCCTGAACCAGCCAGTAATCATTCCTACGTATCCTCTATTATATCCCCGTGTACCCACAGTACATTTCCACATCACACAGGTGGAAGTGTGAAGCTGAGGCTCATTTAACAGTATGAATTTTCCCAATGTATCACAATTACAGGAACACCTGTGCTTCATAACTTTCTGCTGATCCACTGTGAAAATTCACAGTGTGTTTAGTAACCAAACCATCAATATGCTTTGTCTCCTACAGCGTGTGGATTGGGATGACGGCTTTAGTTCCTCCTTAAAAAACAACCAAAACCAACCAAAACTAAAAAACCAACAAACCAAAAACTGATAGAAAATTTAGCTGATGCTTGTGTGCTTGGCTGTGCTCACTCCTTCCCACCGTGACAGATCTTTATTGTGGAAGATCTTCAGTCTGCCCTCACTGAAGGTTGGCAAACCCCAGTCTGGGAAACTCATTACTCTCTTTTTTTGACTTTCTTTCGTTGCCTGAGTATGGCACCAAGGCCAGTTTGTGTTCATGACTCATTGCTTTCTTGAAAGTGTGTCAAATTCATTGTCACGTGAGTCAGGCCACCTTCACCACACTCCATGTGGCTCTGCTAGACTGTCCTGCGGAGCCACCCCAACCTCGTGCCAAGGGATGGTCTTGGCCCGTTCTTGGTGTGGTGTGTGCCCACTCAGTCTGCCTAGCTTGGCTTGGCTAATTCCTACCAGCCTACCTCAGCTTCCTCAACTGATGGAAAAAATTAATAAATGGCAAGGTGAGACAAAGATATGGTTTTATCCTGCGTAGCATCGTGGGATAACAATGTTTGAGGCACTGCATCAATAGCAGGAGTTTTGGTGAAAGGTTTTACAGGGATCTCTATTGAAAATAGCCCCAGCTGTTTTTCTGATTTCTGTTTTATCCTGTTCTATAAAAGATAATTTACTTTGTGTGTGGTGCTGTGGCCCAAAAAGGAGTCTGAGGCTTGGGAAGCAGGCTTCCTCCATGATACAACCCAGCGCCGGAGGAAGGTGTTTTTGGTGATGCAGAGATGCTGATGAATGGTTTAAACTGTTGTGATGGACAGAAGCTGGCTACGGTTTGTTAAAAATTTTAACTGGGGAGATGGAGGTGAAAAAGTTCTACTCCCTGCTTTGAGTTTAGGAGAAAAATGGACTTTGTGATCCCATTTAACCGATCTTTACATCATCTGGGCAATGTGATCCAAGTCCTTGTCCTTCAGTTCTCACACCAAGCGGCTGGCTGAAGATGGCAGATTTCCCATCAGTGGAAAACAGACTCTCTGGAGAAGGAAGAAGATGAAATCATATCTGCTGTTGTCCCAGAGTGGAGCTGGGGTATGTCTGGGAGACTGAAGTCTTGGACATGCTCTCAAGCCACTCAGTTTGAAGATAAGCTAGATTAATCTCATCAGCTTTTAACATAATTGGGGGTTTGTGTCTTCTGTGATGTGTCACTCTTGAAAACAAATCTTA
The DNA here is from genome assembly GCA_013397915.1 of Daphoenositta chrysoptera. NCBI lineage: Eukaryota > Metazoa > Chordata > Aves > Passeriformes > Daphoenositta > Daphoenositta chrysoptera. Next base: position 382,041 of record VZRO01004341.1, read on the forward strand.
AGTTTATGGGTCACTTGAAATTCTGTGATATTGGGTAAAAAAATCCAACCCTTGATAGTTGTCACATTTATATTTCCATTCTCTTTGTGAACTCTTACAAGTCTTTGTGCTGCCACTTTTATTGATGTTTCTTTCAGATAGAAGCCCATCTTCCATTTGCAAGTTCTGAAAATATGCATTCCCAGTAAGCCAAATTCTGCCTTTCCCACCCTAATCTCAGTGAAGTTTCTATCATCGAGAAGACTGTGGCCTCCTGAGTTATTTTCCCAGATCGTTCCTGGATACTCCATGTGTAGTTCCATCCTTGAATGAACTCAGAGAAGGAGGTGCCTCTATTTTCCCTTCTCTGTGAGGCAGAATAACACATATGCTGTGACACAGGTGTGTAGAGGGGTCTGTAAATTAATGTGCTTTGAGGTCCTTGGATTAAATTCATGTAAGTGAAAAATAGTTGAAAGTCATTTTAGTGTCCCAGTGGGTCTGACATTCTTTTCTGCTCCCAGAAAGAGATTTTCTGTCTGCAAATCTCATGTTTCCAGAATTAGATTAGGAGTGTCAGATGTGCATTCTTGGGGCCTTCTGACCCACATTAACCCTGGAGCACAAAAATTTGATTGTGTAGTTGCGAGACCAGAACAAAAATATACCCACCCTGGTCTACCACTGAATATAGGAGGCTTTTATAGAGCATGTTAAAGGGAGGGTGTTGAATGTATCTGTAAGGTAAATGAAGAGACACTGTGTGCCACAAGGACAGACACTGTGGTCAGGGTCAGGAAAAATAATCTGAATTCAGGGTAAATTCACTGATTTGAAGATCAGGGAGATTTGTGAGGAATTTTTTTTTTATTAAAAACCTCACTCTTCAGTGACGGTACATGATGATAACAGAAACTCTATTAAGAAAGAGAGGTACAAAATGTATAAAAAGTATTTTATGACATGACTTTCCACTCCCTAAATTGCTAGTGGAAGAAGATGAGGAAGCCCAAAAATGAGGATTAAGAGATATCCCATGCCTGAGTGATAATCAGACCTGCTAGAGCTAAAAGCCATGACCAATTGTTTGTCCTGCTTCTTGTCTGTGCTTGGACCTGTGGTTATAGAGGAGCCAAGGCAGTGATGGAAGGCAGGTTACATAACCCAAAAGAAATAATTTCTTATGAGATGTTCAAGAGCAAATACAGTAAAAAAAGTGTCTCATAGGTATACTTGTTATGTTCTTGCCATCTGGAAATAATAATATGCATCTTCACAAGACAGGTTTGGAGATACAGCTTTGCTGATTTCTTTCTTAGCAAGGGTGGAGTTGTTTCTGAGATCAGGGACCATTTCACTGCTGTGAAGTATCTATTTCTGTTAATATGTTTACTATGCTAAATAATCAGAACTGGGTTCCAGCAATAAATCACTGCTCTAATTTAGTATTTGCATTAAAATTCAGTTTATAAAGTCTTGGAGTTGAAGCTGCAGCTTAATGCTCAGTCAGGATGGTGAACAGTTGGATTCAGCAGTGATTTAATTCGTGTCAAAGGAAGCTGAACCTGAGTGTGATGGGGAAACTGGCTGCTGTTTGGACTGGCTGCTTGTTCATGAATGCACTCATGTTATTACATGTACAGAAAAAAAGAAGGAAAGAAAGCAAAACAGGAGAACACTTAACGTTCCTAAAGTAGTTTCCTCAAATTTCTCTGCAAACAATGTAAAATAACAACCTAATAATTTTGTATCTTAATCATGTTCAGTAAAGAAGTCCTTTAGATAATTGGCACTGCCTCTGTACTAGGCCAAACTTTCTTTTAAGTTACAAATACTCACAAAAGGTTTACATTATAAGGAGCTGCTTTGGAGATGTGCAGATTTAGTTTGTAAGTACAAAGTGAACATGCAAATTGCCTTATCTTGTGGGATTCACAAACAACCATCATTCAGATTGATTTAATACATAGCTTTTTATCTTTAAAAGTGTTAATTAGAAAATAGGGACAGTTCTCTGAGCACTTAAGAGTAATAAATAGATCAAAACAGCATCCATGCTTCTGTGATGGAACTTCTGAAGACTTTATAAAGGGATTAAACCAATTGTCAAAAAGACCACAGTATACATATTTAATAGTGCTACCAAGCTACAATTACATTTTTAGGACTCTATTTGCTAAGCTTTTAAACACTCATTATACAAAAAAAAAAGAGAGACGGGGGAAAAAAAAGGGATTTTCAGAACTTTGCCACATAACTCGGGATTGCTATGCCAGTAAACTCTGCTCCAGGTCTGGAGCGACACAGCTGTGTTCAAGACATCCTGGTTTTCATTTAGCATCAGAAGTTGTTCAACCGTGTGAGAAAAAGACCTTGTGTAGTTTGGTGGTCTGATTTTGCTCCACTGCAGCGTGCAGGGGCAGAGGGGAGAGGCTGCTAATGGATATCCTTGACCTACTACGAGTTAAAACTCACTCTTTTTAAGACTTAGAGAACTGTGTGCATTTAGTCACATCAGTAGTGTTCATGTAACTAATATTTTCCTTTCATTCCAAGAATATGTTTCTTCTGTATATTTATTTCAATATATTCCTATCCTTGCCCAACAAGCTCACACTGAATGAAATCAAACCCACCAGCAACAATGAGTTGCAGTCTGACTTTTTGTCAAGTAAAACCGAGGGGACAGCAACTTGTCAAGCAAACAATAAATAAGGCAGAACTCTTTAAAAAAATGAGAGAAACAGGTAAAGTCTTGAAATGTACTCAGGAAGTAAATAGTGTGAAGGACTAGAGGAAGAATTAACTTCAGCACCCGAGGTCATCTACTTCTGAAAGTCTCATCTAAAATATGGGCCTTAAGGGGCCTTCAGAGGTTCAGTGGGACCAGAGTTTCACCCCAGGAGAGAACAGCTGTAATTCTCCTTTTCCTGCTGCCATTTCCAAGTCATACCTATCAGCAGCATATAAAATGCATTACAGCAATGAGAGTAAAAATCCTCTTTTGTCTCTCCAGCCTGAGAAATGGTTTTGAATATCCAGGATTTCTTTTTGCTGCTTAGTTCCGTATATCTGCATGCAGGTACCCATGAACAGGGGTTTCACCAAGTTGCTGTTATTTGCATAAACCACATAATAAAGTGTTTATAAGAACTATATGTGGGTGTGGACAACTTCAGAGAGGGAAAAGTCTTGTGAATAATTTCTGTGATGCAGATGGAGGGAAAGTTTTTTCATCTACTATATGCTGTTGCAAAACTAATACTAATAGCACCTCAAAAATATTATATATAATATTATATTTTAATGCAAATATCTAGATATCTGCAGTTTGGAAAGAAGTTGCAAATATATTCTGAGAGCAAATAGGAGAATAGTTTATTTCCCAGATTGTAAAGGATATCTGGCATTTCTCATGGAAAGTTGCACGTGTTTGAAGAGTCTTGTTGCATTTAAAGCATTTAGTATTTTATCAGGATGAAATAATGCATTTAACTTTTATTGCTTGGGAAGTGGCAGAAAGGGAACGGGGGTTAGCAGTGTTTAGCAGAGCTTTGGAAATGCTCTGGGAAGGAGACTTCACAGCCTCTCTGGGCTCCTGTTCCAGCATTGCATCACCCTCCTCATGTGCAAGAATTTCCTAATGTTTGATCTGAACCACCCAAGCTGCACTTTGTGGCCTGTGCCCCTTCTCCTGTTTGCTGCCTCCACAGAGAAGAGTTTGTTCCATCATTCGGGAGCAGTTTGAGCTATAGGTTTGAGCTATAATTGGATTTTCCCCTAGTGTCCTCTTCCATACATGACACAGGCCCATCATCCCCAAGATCTCCTTTTTGGTCCTGTTCTCCAGCCATCTGATGGCCTTTGTCACCTCTTCTGGACCTTCTATGTATGTGGCACATCCCCATCCTGAGCAGAGAGGGGAGGACAACCTCCCTCTACCTCCTGCCACGCTCCTCCCCACGTGGATCACTGTGTGGTTTGTCCAGGGGCTCCTCCTACAAAGGGCAGAGGAAGGGCGAGAAGGTAGAGTAGGATTTCCTCATTAACTTCATTAATTTTCTGCATCCTTGTGGCCCTGGGGGACCGTGCAGTGGGTGAGCACTGGTGGTGCTGAGTGCAAGCCCAGAAGAAGGCAGGTGGTGCTGTGAAGAGCTCAGTCTGCACATGTCACAGGAGGCAACAGATGGCCCTGGCTGACAGGAGGGTATGGGAGGAGATGAGACAATATTTATAAACATGATAGACAGCAGTCTCAGTACACGAGTAGCCAAGACATTGTCAAGGTTCTTTTCAGGAGAAGGTTTTGGAGCTGAGCTGAACAGAGAAGTGGTTTTGCAGCTGCTTGCAGGAGGATGGTCCTAGGTATTAAAGAGAGGATGGAGGTACTCAAGATATAGCAGAAGTTTCATTCAAATTTGAGTAATAAAGGATATTTATCAAGGTGAAGCTTGATAAAGTCCTGATTTGGATTAGAGAATTACTGTGGATGGCAGGAGGTTGGGTTCAGGAAACCAACAGGTCCAGTTTTAGAGTATTTCAAGGGTGTGTGTGTTTTTGACAATGTGGAGAAAAGTGAACAGGAGGGAGAAAGCTGAGCAATAGCTCCTGATTCAGAATCAGCCACAGTAGAGTAGCACTGATGCCCTGGGCTCTCTCACCACTGCAGGGTCCAGCCCCTCTGGACAGAGTTTTTATCACCATCTCTGTTTTGTCAACTGCACAACACACTGATATGCTCACCCATGTAAAAATGCAGTGTCTGTTGTACAGTGTTTTGTGTGCTCGTGTTCAGTGGAGTGGATTAGCTTGTGAGAACCTGCATCCTAATTCTGATGTAAATGTAAATGTGTACTGGGTATTATGTAGCTCTGGCTTTGAAGCTCTCTAATGTTTATTTCAAAGTAATAATAGCCTCAATAATGTTCAAAGAGCTGTTTGGTTTGGATATAAAATATATATTACATAAACTAGTTTTGTAGTCATCAGTATATCTAAGTTTTTTCAACTGTTATGTCTGGAGTTCATTTTCTTGAGCTTTCTTTATCTCAGTTCCTGATCATTGCTTTCTTTGCCAACCTGAAGCTTTGTTTTCTTTCACATTTGTGGTCTCCATTCATTGTACTGAAATGGAAGTAAAGTTTCAGTATTTTTTTTTTATTGAAGAAAGAAAAATGGGAAAATGCAGATAATAGCAGAAAGATGGTGGGGGAAAAAGGACCTTTAACAGGTATGAGTTAGTTTTCCTGAATTGGCACGTTACGTTTCTATCACATCAACGTGAAATAACGTGACCTAAGATGATGTACCAGAAGCTGAAAATGACTCATGAAAATAGAAATGTTAGGATATCCTGGAAAACTAGCTATCTGCACATTCATAACATCAACCTTTGTAGCACAAATTCCAGCTTCCACAAGGTCTGTTTTTAATAAGATGAATCAATTCCATCCCGCTTCTAAGGGCAGAAGTTGCTTGTTCCTATTACTAGTCAACAACTCAACACCATTTTCACTAACACTGCAGAAGGAGAGAAACCTAGCACATTCTAATGAAAAGTGAACAATTGTTTGGAAACTTGATAATGTGCTATAATGCATTAGCTGAAGAGTGGGCAGAAGCTGTGTTAAGAGAATTGACCTTTACATGAAATACGTTTGGAGAGATAGGGAGGAAGAAATACATCACTCACTAAGTAGAACAAGAAGCAGAACAGAAAAAGGTGGGATAGGAATTTTGACAAAAAGGACAAGATTAAATTATTTCTGGTAAGTTTTCAGATAAGAAGCACCTACTTCTGGAAACATTTTATAACCAGATCATTAAGCAATCCTCCCATGATAGCTCCTTCATATAATAGTGTTTTATTGTCTGCATTTGTCTAAGTATCAGAATACCACTAATGTTTCACAGTTACATAATGCTTTTTTGCTTTTAATCTCACAATAAATAAGAGGTGGGTGAATACTACAGTACTCTCCACTGACTTCCAAGGGCTTTGAGTTTCCTATCACTCCTTTTCACAAATCTCCTTTATTCCTTTGCCCTTGTCTTCAGATGCTTTGTCCACCCTTAAACCAGCCAGAACAAATGACATCATAGATAGCAAAGACCAGTGAATAACACTAAGTGGTAGCTAAATTCATCAATAAAACTTTCTAAGCTCCTTTGTCACCCAGAAAACTGAAAAATGGGCAGTAGAGGTGACTCAGGTAATTTCAGAACTGGAATTTTGTTTAATTGATGCAACTGCAGAAATGAGTAATACAACCATTACCCTTGGCTTGTTAACTTTCATATCTAATGCAGTTAAATATAACGTATATCCTCTTATTTTCACGTTCCAGTTTATCACGTGTTCTTGGGGAGAAATGCGTTTCCTGCCCCGTGGCTGTGGCTGGGGAAGCTGATGGCGTTGATGGGCGGGTGTTTTGCGTGAGGAGTGGGAGGTGTGTCTGACCTTGGCTTGGACCTCCTTCTCTAATGTCGCCTGCAGGGTCTTGCAAGGCTTTGCTGTATCCAGGAGTGGAGCCCAGAGGGCTCATGGGGAACCAGTCAAATCAGAGCTCCAGAGCTGATAGCTGGGATTAGATCAGGAGCAGCTCCACAAGCATGCTGGAAGAGCAGGGTGGCTCTCTGCTCAGTCCTAAATCCACTGGGATTTGGAGATTCAACTGGGATGTATCACTGCCTGGATTGAGGGTTTAGCAATGTGTGGTTGGAAAAGTCAGCATTCAGCCAAGTATTTCAAATAGGAAGCAAATAGTTGGGAATGTTGATATCCACTTTATTTATTTCTATATTTCTGAGTTAACATCAAGAAAGATAAATGTGCCATTTCACTCTAAAATCTGCCAGGCCATCCCCTTTTTGTAAGACAATGAGGACAGCCCTTTTTCCTATCTAGACCACTAGCAAGGTCTGCAGTTCAATGCTTTTAGGAGAAGTGAAGTTTCTAATTTATAATCCTCCTGCAAGCTTCCGCAGCAAATTCCAGGGTTACAGAACTGCAGAATTCACAGGGGCCCACACAGTTTTAGGTCACTCAGTTCAGGAAGCATTTAAATCTCCACAGAGTGTGGATAGCCAAAGAGCCATATCCAGTTACGTTTCATGATGCCTCCGTGTCTGATTTTTGGTTACATGAGTTCTTCCTGCACGGGTGAATATGACTTTTTTGGGCCTATTCAAACCTGAAACTCAGGGAAAGTGAACAAAAAAGCTGAAGAAATTGTGCAATCCTCCCTAAAGTGAAACTGCTGCTGAGTGCCTGTGGCCAAAACAGCCTTCTCCTTCCAGTTCATCAAGGACAACCTGTCCTAGAGCCATGCCAACATTTCTTGCTTTCCATCACATCTCTTGGGAAAGCCCCATAAGCAGTGACCTTGTGACTAAATGCCTGCCAGATCTGCTTTCTGGCAAAAACAGCTGCTACTCTTGGCACATTCAAATGCCTGTTCAAATTTTAGGAACTCCTCTATGAGGTGTTCATTTTATTTCCCTTCGACAGGAAAACATTTCTCTAATACAGAGAAAGACCATGGACCATGGAATTGCAAACTATAAGAGGAGACACTGGTGGGAATGAAATGCTTTTTCAGCATGGGCTGTCATTCTGCACGGCTTCTTGATCAGTGAAATTTTCTTTTGAAAGATAAATGTCATTATTCATGTCACCAGGAATTAATTCATTGCAGTTAAAAATGCATTTGGAAATTAAAGGCCGTATATCTGTAAAGCTCTGCATTTACTCCATCCTTTTGGCTACCAGCTTATGTCCTCAAGGTCTGGAAGTATTGAGGGCCAAATATGAAAGTCTGTATTTAGAATACTTAATATTGTCCATAGACAATTAATGGGATTTTCAAAAGCGTCAATGCATGTGTAATATTCTGTACTGGTGTGATTCTCACCTTAGGAGTGTTTTAATGTGGTTTATGGGGTTTTTGGATAGTTCACAATGCCAGGCAAAGCTTGTTAGCCCCTGCCCAGAACATCCTGTTTGGATTTATGTTATTTGCTTCCTGGCAGTGAGTGATTTGAAAACCTCCCTTGATGCCATACTGGCACATAATTGTACTGGAAAACATGTCCCCCGTTTCTTAAAATTTGATTTGGTAAATGTCATCAAGTCGCTTTTATAAGAGAAAATTTTGAGTGTGTGTAAACACACCTCTGACCCTGCCTTGCACCTGGCTGGCTGGGACGTGGGAAGGAGCAAAATTCACCAGCCCGTGCCGTGAAATGGTGTCAGTGGGCAACAAACACTAAGATATTCTCAGCATGAATGATGATGAAATATCCCTGGGTTGGCAGGTGGGCTTTAAAGATGGATGAATCTCCCACATCCAGATACAGGTGACAGGTTTTTATCCCTGTGTCACCACAGAGATTCTCTGTACAGAGCATGGGCAACTCCTTTCTTACATCTGCTGATGCAAAAATCAGATTTGTCTTCCTGGAACACAGTCTATAAAATACATAACTGATTTAAAATTACAAAAATGATGAAACAGCAGTTCCACAGAATAAAAAAAAAAAAAAAATGGGACAAGAAAGTTAATCTAAGGACTAATGTTCAACATTACAATTTTTTTTACATACTTAAATGTTTGAGTTTTTTGTTCCAGGCGAACATTCAAACAGTAGAGACAGTTGTTGAGGAATGTTATGACTTTGGTGTGGGCCAGCAATGGACATGCCTTTGGTATTAATATTATTTAACATAATGTAATTGCATTAATGCTGGCTAAGTGTATTCCTGTTGAAAACTTGTATTGATTGTTAATAGTGAAGCTGCAGCCTTTTAACACCAACTGTTGATGCACTGTCTGTGGAAGCTCAGTGTCTTAGGGGCAAGGGTAATTTATACTTGCCAAATCACTTAGAGAAAATTCCAAGTGCATTCAAATTTGCATATTCAGAAATATAGAGGGTAATTAGGGATAGGCTCAATATTTGCCCATTTCTCTCTTTTAAATCACAAACTTGAAATGATCTGTCCGGCTTGAGCTTTTCTGACTGGAAGCAAATAATAAAGAGAAACTCGGTCCCCCTCAAGCCACGATAAAATAGTTTATGGTCTCATAACATCTCAAGTTGGAGGAGGAAAAAACCCCCAAACCCCTAAGTCTCATACTGGTTCACAACCTCACAAAAGGTTCCCCAACCGGGTTTCTAAGTCAATAAAGGGAAAGTTGCCTCTGAAGAAGCCCTGTCAAATTTAGCAGAGTGAAACCTATAGGATTGTGTTGATATTAATTAGGTTCTGTTGCTCTGAAAGTACGCAGGGATCTCACAGTGTAAAAGTTAACTGAGTTTAATTTAACAGATTTTTTTATAGGAGTTTAGAAAAAATAAACAATAAAATATGCATACCACGTCAGTGACTAAAAATAAGGACAAGAAAGTTTATTTAAATATTTGATATTCAATGTCAAAGCTTATAAATTAGTTTTTTTACACATATGAATATTTGAGTGGTTTTTGCAGAACCATTCACATTCTTCAACACTTGAGAAGCTCTGCATACCTGTGTTGCCTTAGTGAAATAATGTGACAGTGCAGTTTATCAGTGCCTTGCCTTGAATCCTGTAACCTGTAAGGTTTTCCAGTAAAAGCAGTGAATGAAAAAGTAGAATTGCTGTAATGTCCTTGTGCTGCATGCTCTGGTGGTGCTGTTTCTCTCACTCTTATCTGATTTTATTCTGGGAGACCCATAAGATTCACCTCTGAACTTGTAGAATAATGGTTTATTTTTATGCTTGCTCTGGTTTCATTAATTTGTGGATTAACCGAGGAGGAGAAGCAATTGCACTCATACCCCCTTCGAATGACATTTGGTTCCTTCTATTTTTCCTCATTTCCCTAATATTTGCTGTTCTTTATACATTCCTCCTCTTGCCTTTTCTTTTCTCATTTCTCAGCCTCCTCTTCTCTCCCAGGACTGCATTTTGACACCCTTAAGCAGTGAATTGGTCTTTGCTTACTGTAGTATTCACATCAATCTTGTCCTCGTGGCTCTGGCCTTATTCCTCATTCCATAATAGTTTCCCTTCACCCCCCACTCTTCTCTCTTATCTGTCTTGTAGGAGAATAATGTCTTTCAAAACTTTAGTGAGTGGGAATAGCAGTGTCTGTGAATATTTATTTGCTGTATAAATACTCCAAAGCTTATTCTTCACCGTGGCCACCCACGTTGCTGCATGTTCCCAAAGCATCTCATGTTATTTTTCTGTGCAATGAAACCTCACGTGTTTTGCTAATTTGATAAAGATATGCTCAGGTTGTTGACATTTTCATCTGCCTATGATAAAAATGAAAAACAGAGTGGCCTCCTATGCCACCTAAAAGTAGAAGGAGAGAAATTCTCTACTTGAGTGTTGGATTCTAATTTCTCTTGCCCAAATTGCACAAATCTTGTGCAATTTCTGTGTTGGCTGCACTTAGCACTGGGATGGAAGATGTTTGTTGCCCGGACTGGCGCTGCTTTGTCACATATTTTAAGTGAATATCCAAGAGGTCCTCCTTAGAGGATTTCCAGGAAGCAGCCTTGCTGATGGACTGCACCCCCTACTTAGAGACAAGGGGTTTTTTAGCTTTCCCACTTTGCAGCCTTTGCATGTGATGTAAACGGTCTGCAGTGAGAGTGAGAAATATGCCAGTAACTTTATCTGCCTTGGCCTTGCTCTGCAGAAGTGCATGTGCACAGACTCCTCTTTAAGCACGTGAGGATTGAGAAATTCAGTGGGACTATTCCTAGGCTTAAAATTAAGCTTGCTATACTTAAGGGCTACAGTGATGCCTTACATCTGGCTTTCAGCCAGCATCCTGAATATTGCTCATTGATCCTATCGCTGGAAACCAGCCACAAAAATTATTCCTTTTTTTAAAACGGATTTCCCAAAAAGACACTGGGAAACCCATTCAAAACAACATTCAGTCATTTGACACGTTGGTGTCTGCTTTGCACTAATGAACTCCTACGTTTAATTCGGGCTTGCCAGGACACAGTGTCTCCAGATACCTGAAGTTTAATAGAGATGAAGCAATTTTGTTGGTGTAACTGTGAGCTGGAAGTTATCATCAATCTCATCTTCTCCGAGCATAACTTACAAGGTCTTTCTAATCTGATCAGCTTTCTTGAACACAGTATGTTGATGACTTGCTTCAAGTCATTCATGTGGAGATATTATACCTACTACATATGATAAAACAATATAAGGCAGATCAACTGCTTATAATCTAATTAGTTTGGTCTTTTCATTTACAGTAATGCCCTGAGTACAGCTGTGCAAAATTCACATAATTTGTTTCACAGAATTTTACACATTTTTCTTTTTGTTTTGTTTAGCTTTATAACTCTGAGATTTCAGCTTCATTTGCAGCTTCAGTGAAATTGCCAGTCCCACCTCCAAAGCATATGAAATCAGATATAGGGTGTTTTTTCTAAGTCTGAACTATTTTCAGGGAGTAAATGAAACCATTTAAATCCAAAACGTACAGTAAATTCTTTGCTGCAAGTTTTCATGAGAAAATGCCAAGTGGTTCCAGTTTCACTCCAGATGTTACAGGTACTTTTGTTTGGGAATGGAACTGATTCAAAACTGTGGGATCAGGATTTTCCATGAACTGTTACTAGTTCAGTACTACCAATACACTGCAGATTAAGAGACCTTTCTTGATTCAAGTATTCCAGCCTCTGCTCACTTAATCTATGGCACATCAGTGTAAAAGCAGTTTGTGTCCTTACATTTTCCTTTGGGTTTAGGGATTTGAAAGCACCAAAAATATTAATATGTATTTTGCAATTATTTTTCCTTGCATAGATCTTACTATAAAAATATATCAATCCATGTCTTCTGCTTGAAATGTGCAGGATACCTGTGATGGACTCTAGGAAAGACAATCAGCTTTCTGCTGTGAATGTCCTTGGGAAAACACTTTAGATAAATTAAAAAAAAAAAAACCTATTACAAAGATATTCCCTTTTGGAAGACTCCAAATGCCCAAACCCTTCTCAGCTGCTTTGGTTTTCCTGAAGAAAGTGGATCCAGAAGGGAGAAGTACCAAATTCTCGCCGCACACAGGACAATGTCAGAGAGCACTTCTGCATCATTTCTGAGCTAAATCTAATCCACTCCATTTGATTGATTTAATTTTTACATTGATAAAAATAGAAAATACTATTAATTTTTAGTAAATCTCTTTATATGTAAATGAGTGACTGGAAGATAGGGCCTGAATTTCTTGCTGGAGTACACGAAGGATGGATTTGTTCATCATGTTTCCATCTATCTTTGGCAGGGAATACTTTGGCTAAATTTAAAGGGTAATAAGAGGGTTGTAGCAGAATAAATTTTTTTGCTTAGATTTCAGATCTGAATCTGGGTATTTTACAATCCATGTATTTATATCTGATGCTTGAATAACATAGCTTGCATTACTCTTACCATTCCCTGAAGTGAATGCTTTGAAAATAATGTGTTGGCAAATAATTCCCTTTTTCTCCCCCTTCCTTTTTACCTTGTCCTGTCTGTAGCTGCCTTATTGTAAAAAGCAGAACTAGAGAACTGCCAAGGCTTGCATAAACCATGTTTATTGCTTTTTGGTTTAATTTCTTAGGAAAGCAGGAAGTAATTTTTAAAATAGATATTACAGTCAGTGGATATGTTTTATTGGATAACACCAATATTAAGAAACAGAGATTTGAGCCTCTCAAATTACAATGCCTTTACTATTTTTTAATGCATTGGCGCTGGTGGTGGATTGCATTAATATTGTCAATATAATTTATTTAGGATTTGTCGAACGTTTGCTTTAGCTGTTAACATCAGAATAGGAATGTGTAAATTTTATTTGCACTAACAACACATTCACCCTTGTTGTTATTGCAATGTATTGATTTGATTTCTGGAGCTTACCTGGACTGCTGGAAAGACTCTGAGTTTTCCCTCTTCCATGGCCTTAGTTATGTCAATAGGCTTTATGGTGACTCCTAATCCAGCAGTGGGCTGAACAACTTATTCCTTTATTCAAGTTCTATATCCTACTTGTTGTCTTTTCTGGTGGTAATTTGTTGAAATCTTGCAGTTAGGTTGTATGTAACCTTTAGTTCAGCCTTTTTTAGCACTTTTCTTTGCCAATAAGGAGTTCTGATATTTTCTGTGTGACTCATACCCCAATAGGAAAACGAAATTATTTCCCTAGTACTTCAGAGCTCTCATTGATACCTGAATTTCACGCACTGTGTAACCTTCAACTCCCACTTCACAGGCTAGAAAAAACAGGTTTTTGGGTGTTGTTAGCATTATTATGGCTACAAGGACATATGTGAGTGAATGCTTCCAGGCTAAACTTGCTTTTCTCCCTCTCTTTCGCTTTTGCTCCATCTCTGTGTTTCACTCCCTGTTTTATCCCTGTCATAGGATCCCATCAGGGTAAATTAATCATGTCACTTCTAGTTTAAATAATAAAGGGCATCTCCTTTTCCTCTCCTAGTACATTTGGTAGTGGACTAATTTAATACTGTGATTGCACTCAGTAAGCAATTTTGTTTTCATATTGAGGTGCAGTGTGTGTCTGTATGAGAATGTAATTCCAGAAGTTTTGGCCTGCCTGGATCAGGACACAGCTGAATAATGGAAAGGTATCTGCTGCACAACATGCTCCCGAAAATCAGTGTGTAATGCTGTATTGGCAAACATATTTTGCAGTTTTGGGAGGACTTTCCAGCCTGCATGGTTCCCTGTTTGAAAAGGGGAGGCTCAGGCTTCAGGTTTGGGTTATCTGACCCTTTTTCAGATGCCTTTTGTTTCATTTTGCAAGCAACTGCTCCAAATTCCTTTGAACTTCAGTACTGCCATAGACTGGGATGGGCCAAGGCTGGAACAACATTCAGCAACTGAAAAATTGCAAACTAATACAAAGTTTTTTGGAAAAAAATATATATGCAAGCAGCCAGTGGGATTTTGCTGCACACATTGGGACCACTTTATTTGGCCTGAAGTACAGTATGAATTGAAAACAAAACTATTGTCCTTTTGATTAACTGCTGTACAGACCCTCTCATTTTGAAAGCAAACTGCTGCAGAGATGAGCCCTTAGACAAATGTTGACCCATTGTGTGGCTGTTTAACCCCCTCCCCCAAGTTCACTGTCGATTCATAGCTTCAATTCAGCAAATGGCTAATGGGATTGATAAAGCAGGGAAGCAGAGCTGTGGTGTTTTAATCAGTCTCCAAAGCTGTTTATTGGGAGCATGCACCAGAGCTGGAGAGACTGTTGATATTTTTAGAGCCAGTCAAAAACTGCAAGAAAAATGTCATGTCTATTTGCTCAGATTTTTAAATGAATTTATTTTGGCTGTACTTTCACTTCTTTTATATGCCATGGAGAGTCACAGATCCTGGCTGGCTCTGCAGTAAGTTAACCTATTCTGTAGCTGTAATCTTGCCACGGGAACCTGCAAGCCAAGTCACGAGCCTTCATGTCTGCCTGGAAGGTGCAGAGTGCTGAAATAAACTCCCATGCTGAAGTTCACAGCCTGTAACACTTGCTGTGCACTGCCCACATACCTGTACCTGCCGTGTGAACAGAATCCCTCTGCTTTTCCCACTGGCAATCCAGCAGTTTGCATCCCACCCATCTACCTGGGTGGAAGATTACAACCAGAGTGGCACAGAATAGGTGGATTTCTGGTTTGTGCTCTCCCTGGCTTGGATAAATGTGTGATGAAGGTGCTGGACTTTGTCCATGAGAATGTGCTTGTAAACCTGAAGTCGGTATTTGGTCTCTTCCCTTTTCAGCCATAGGTGCCCATTGCAAAAATGAGCTAAGGGAATATTTGTCATCCAGTGTTGCTTGTCACAAGGTGTCTATAAACCCATGATTCTCCTCGTTTCAAAATATGGTCAATCACAAAGAAAAGGAATATACTTTAATCATAGAATGTTTGGGCTTGGGAAGGACCTTACAGAAAATCCGTTGTTTAATTCCATATTGTTTGATTTGCATTGAAGCCACTAAATAAGTCACTTTTGGGACAAATTGTCTTCAGCCACCTGACAGCAGTTTGTGTGTGTCTAGACACTCTTTTATTGTAATTCCTCAAAAGTTATCCACAATAATGTGCCAGATTTAACTCAGAAGGAAGGGCTAGCGTGGTAATGTGCGTCCCCGTGCACTATCCAGCTCCTGAAAAAGGAAGGTTTTTGCTGAGCAACTGCAACAACCCCAGAGCTGTGGACCATAAAGACCCACTGAGCCAGCAGCTGTGGAGATCTGTCCTCTGGACCCTGCCCTGAGCCAGCATTAGTGATGTGACAATGGTTCTGTACTCAAAAATACCTTACCTTGACTCCTGCTGCTTTAGTTGTCATGTCTTACTCTGTGTATCCTCCATCCTCACTAGAATGAAACAGAAATTTCTTTAAGGTTAGTGAATCCTACTGAGGATCAAAATTATGGCA